>CATIWR010096324.1:0-14812 GCA_949677035.1 Omphalea diandra | reverse complement strand
AAAACCATTAAAATAAAAGAGCTTCAAGTTCGAGCTCAACTCTCCACTTGGTTTGTTAAATTATGCACTAATGGTAGATCATCAAGCCAATCACCATAAATTCGATTTATTTTCTTGGTTCCTTTCCATTTCAGAAAGCATTTCTTGCTCTGTCCATACTTGGCAATATATTATTAGCAAGGTAAAAAAAGAGCTTGCATTCCCTGCTTCACCTTCAGCACGTCCACCAGGAACTTCTAAATCTGTTATTAATAAAACGTTTGT
Source organism: Omphalea diandra (assembly GCA_949677035.1). Lineage (NCBI taxonomy): Eukaryota > Viridiplantae > Streptophyta > Magnoliopsida > Malpighiales > Euphorbiaceae > Omphalea > Omphalea diandra. Next base: position 14,548 of record CATIWR010096324.1, on the reverse strand, counting down.
GTTAGTAATACTTCTAGAACCAAAAATTTCACCCTAGTAAACAGTAATAATTAAGTATCCAACCAAGTCTTTTTAAGCAGTCCCTTTTTGCCTCCTTATTTCAGCGCAGAAAAGGTGTAAGAATGGTAATTAAGCTTGATTCAGAACTATATCCGAAAGGTTCTAAACTCTGAGAGAGTTGGCAGATAACAATCATTATTTTCTTTTTCCTTCCACATAAACATGCACAAAATCATATATCCAGGGCTCCAGCACCAGCCATGTCAATAGGGTTATAAAACTTAAATTGAGAAACGTTTTGTAGAATAATTTATAGTCATTAGCACACCAAATATTCAAATGGGAAAATATATGTACAAAACCAACTATACATAATGTTATGCAGAAGACTTCAATCCTCCCTCGCCTACCATTCTTATCCACCCAACACAAGGTTGTGTAAAGCAAATAATCTTCATAGATTATAATGGAAATTTACCGTATTTTTTTTATTTTATAACAATTATATAAAAGAATGCATGAGATAAAGCACTTTTAATTTATCAATTATATACTGCAAAATTTCACATAATTTGATAATCTCCATTCTACCAAGTATGCATCAAGGTCTAACAAGAAGAGCAAAAAAGTTAGATCATTCAACATTCCAAATAAAAACTAAAAGAGGAGAGGGAAAATAAATTTGCAAGAAGGAAACCGCAAGAACAGCTCAAGCTCAAGAATTCACGAATTTAACCGAAAGCACATACCAGCTTGCCCATGAGCTAAGTGACATTTCTAGCCAAAGGGGCATTGACCTGTAATCTCCCACTTAGCACACAATTTTGTCTTCCAATATACAGATTTCATATTCCCTCGAAGAGCATCTGAACCAGCATTTATTGACAGTCTTGTTCACTTCAGCTGCATTCAATGGCAGTCCATGCATGACTGATTGCAGAACTCTGACTGCATTCAATGACAGTCCATGCATGGCTGCACAGTAGTCCCAATACTGATTGCAGAACTCTCTCTGAACCTCCCTCTATCCTCCCTAAACTTCGACGGATCCTCATGAAGACAATTACACCTATCCCCATAAGGGCACTCGCCCCCATTATAAAACTTTTTGCATAGCTTCATTTTTTAAATTATCCTCTTATCATCATCCCAATTCCCTGTTGGTCTATCCTCTTCACCACGCAGACCTCCAACACCGACAAGTTCTTGCAAATTGAGAGGAGGCTGTCTTAAATCTTGCATACCATGAGCAAAGTTGCAATTCTCACCATGCCTACTTATTACCAGTCCTAAATTTTGCACAAATTCTGATCTTAAAAAAGATGTTTGTTATCGCTTTATTGACCGGTAGGTCGTTTGGTAGGGGCATCCTTGAATTCATTGATGGACCGCTGTTATCCTCAGAGTTTCTAGATCTTTTGTAAGGGGGTTGCTACTGTTCAAATTGTGATTGTGGATCGAATTGTTCATTGCCATGTAAAGGGAATTGTAGCCAGACACCAATGGCATCACTGCCTGATTGGTATGTGGCTGTGTGGACATAAAAGAAGGCTGAGAATCAGGGCAACTCATTTCAAGGCCTAGATTGAACCCAATTACTTATCAATTGGATATTGATCTCAGAAATCCTAGAATCAATAACCAATTCCAGATCAATGTATAAAGCAATCTAAAACTCAATAAATCTCAATTAGACAACGATGAAAACATATGGAGATTGTAATTCGTAAAACCAAGGTATAAAAATTAATTCTTTCAAATATCAACTCAAGAAATCTAAATTGAACCCAATAACAATATGAAGATGGGATCGTTTGGGGTAAAACCAAACAAAACTTCAAGAACAAATCTATAAAATATGAACTTAAGAAAAGTAATGATCAAGAATTAGGAACAATTGAGGGAAAACAGATGAGAATTTTGGCCCAATCAAAATTAATTTGAGAGAATCAAGAAACAAGATCAAGAATAATAATCCGACTAGAAACCTAAACGAGAGTGATCAAAGTTAAGAACGTTCTGTGTGAGCGCGTGCGTGTATGTCCAAATAGGAAAACCTATACAAAACTGCAAATGAAAAAAAGATGGTGGACGCAGTGACGGGTCAAAAAACCCTAGCCGCCAAATTGAAGCGGGAGAGAATTTATTTAATAAATAAAACCCTAAACGGCTAAACCCTAAATTAATCCTACTGTTTCACCATAATTAAATCAATGATTGTACTGTGAGAGTATTTTTGAAATTTAATTGATCATTTTTTTTAAAAAAAATTAATTTAATTATTTTACACGAATAATCAATTTTCAATGATTTATTTAGGATTATGTAATGATTAATTCTTTTTAAATATAATTATATATATTTAGTTGTAATATTATAAAATTTATAAATTTTTACTCAGCATTATAAAATTGCATTTAATGATTTTAATTTTTTTAAAAAATATATATAAGTGTTTTAAACAATATAATGAAACTAATATAAATAGTTTGGTTTGGTTAATCACCAATTTCAAAAGTTTAAAATCTTAATGAAACAGATAAGATAGACATTTGAAAAGTGCAAATCTAACCCGAATTTAACTAACTTGATTAATCTATTTTGAAATGGAATTTTATTTAGTGGGCATTTGATTTTTTTTTTTTTCTTTTTTGAGGTCTTTTCATTTTATAAAATGTTCATTTTAATATACTAATTTTTACCGTATGTGCATTACATGTGATTAAAATAATTATTAAATATATAAATTAATTAATTTTTAAATTTATATTTATATAAATAAAGAGAAAAAATTATAGAAACTATAAATAATTAAAAATTTTAAAATACATATCAAATAAACTTTTTAATAAATATAATCTTTTATTGATAAGTGGATGAAAAATAAATTTAAAAACTAAATAAAAGTTAAACAAAGTTAACAACAAAGCTAAATAAATAACATTCAAAAATAAATATGATATTTATTGAAATAATAATTAATTTTATTAAAAATATTATTGTTAAAAAATAGTAAAATAGTGTTCATCTAATTAAAATTTACAACTTAAAATTATTATTGTCAATTTAAAATTTTCTTCTACCTTTTTCTATAAATAAAAATTTTTCCTAATTAATCATTTTTATAAATAGTATATTATAAATTTTAAACATCATAAATTTTAAAAATTAAAATAACAATTATTTTTATGCAAAAATATTATTCATCCAATTAAAATTTATAACTTAAGATTATTATTGTCAATTTAAAAAATTTTATAGCATTTTATATTCAAAAAAAGGTTTTCTGGAGTTACCTATTTTTATATATACTCTATCCTTTTTGTTAACTAACCATTTTTATAGATGGTATAATATAGATTTCAAATTTATAAATTTTAAAATTAAAATAATGATTAGTTCTATAAATAAGTATTATCCATCTAATTAAAATTTATAACTCAAGGTTATCATTGTTAATTTTAAAAAAAAGTTTTATACTCATTTAAATTGAAAAAAGCTTTTTTTTTTTTTTAGTTAATCACTTTATAGTATTGATATGTAAATTATATTTATCTTAATTGTAAATATTTAAAAATAAAATAACATTATCTTTTATTTTACATAATCTCAAATTTCAAATATTGAACTAATGATTATTTTTATAAAATAATATTATTCATCCAATTAAGATTTATAATTTAAAGTTATTATTGTCAATTTAAAAAGTGTTATACCCTTTTATGTCTAAATTTTTTTTTCTAATTTGTCATTTTTATTTATAGTATGGATAGTATAAATATAGATAGATTTCAAATATCACCAAGTTCAAATATTGAAATAATAAATTAGTTATATAATGAAATATTATCCATCTAATAAAAACTTATAACTTAAGGTTATTATTGTCAATTTAACAAGTTTTATATCCTCTTATATTTAAAAAGTTTTCCTTAATTAGCCACTTTTATATATAGTATAAATATGTTGATAGTTGATAAACTATTTAATATTTTCAATTCAAAAAATTATTTTTTATGTTACTATACATCAACATGTTCTACTTTTATAAATAAAAAATAAATATATTGTAACTTTTTATATTAATTCTAATATAGTGCTTATTTTCATATTATTTTTATTTTATAATAATAAATTATTTAATTAATTTTTACTACCATTATTTATATCTAATATATTATTTAAATTTTTAATAAAATCACCATTATAGTTATGATTAATGTTTAATATAAGTACTATTAAAAGGTTTAATTTATAAATTTTAAAAAAATACATAATGAATGGTTATATATTTTTTATTTTTAAAAATCTAAAATATGAAATATATTTATTTAATTTTTAAAATGCATGTTTATATTAATAATTATATTTACAAATAACAACAATAATTTTATCAAATATTTAATATCAGTCAGTAACCAATTATCAATAACCAATAACAGATAAACAAAATAAGTCCTTAATTACCCTTTTTTTATGAAAATTTGTCTTTTCTTAAAATAAAAGATAAATTTTTTAATTGAATAAATTAGGTCAAAATACATGTATCAAATCTTATATTCTTATATATTTTTTAAAATAAATTCTAAGATAAACTATATATGTAATTTTAAATTTAAATAGCAAATACCTTAATTTGTAGAAATAAATGATATTAACAGAACATTTGAATGGATCAATCAGATCGATCAGCAACAAATACTTCTACTTGCTGATAAAAAATATCTATCTATTTAATATGATATTAAAAAGTAAAAAATTAAAATTTAATAGTATTTTTTTATTTATTAAAGTAGATATATGATTTGAAATATCTCAAAATAAGAAAAATTATTAAGTGAATCCTATCTTATATTCACAAATATATAAACTTGCTTCAAAATAAATTTTACATTTTACACACACAAATAACTTTTTAAAAAAGTAAAATTAATGTAATCTGTCATCTTTAATATTATAAAAAAAATAAATACTAAATAATTGATCAAAGAAAAACAATTGAAATACACTCAAAATCTCAATCAATAATGACTAATAAAATAATAACAGGGAAAGAAAATGACAAAGTTCTCAATATCTATGGAAAAAAAAGATTCTATTATTATTATAAAAACAATTAAGTTTTTCATTTATATATAAGCACTATAAAAATATTTTTATTTTCATTTTTTTAAGCCAAACCATTGCGAACAAATAAAATTAAGAACATTGAATTAAATTTAAATAAAAATAAATAAACATGAATCACACAATTTCTTAAATCATAAATAATTAGATATGAAATGAATAGATAATTTGTTCCACAAATATAGCAAGTCCGAGTGTGACTATCACCCGGAAGAAACATTATGTGCAGATTTTTAATTATTTGCATAGACATTTGTATTGTGAAGGCAGCAGCAGGTTCTCCTTCCGACCAGGCAAATCAACCTGTCAAATAGGCAAAATTAGGGTTACAATTCGTGTCATATCATGTTTAATTGTGTCACGTTGAAAATATATATAATATAAAAATATTTGACTCAAATATAATTCATTTAATTAATTGTGTTAAAATTTTCAATCATAATATGGACATAATTATAAAACAGATTATATAACATGATTTGTCTAACTCGTTTAATTAATTGTATCATGACACAAAAATACACATTTAAATTAGAAATATATAAAAAATCAAAATTTTTAATTTTTAACTAAAAATACTTATAAATGGAAAAAATATAGAATAAATATTAAAAACTAAAAAAATATAAGGTTAAATTTGAAGATATATATATATATATATTTGAATTGTGTTTGAATGTGTATATTTATATCGTGTATTATATGTTTCCATTAATCTGATTATATAATCGTGTTTAATCATAGATATTGCGGATTAAACGCACACATCAACCTATTTAAATCTACTTCTTAACTATGTCATAAATGGGTTAATCCATTTATAACGCGAATCTGTTTATACTAAATTTAAACTTGTTTAATTACATATCATGTAGTGTAAAAAATTATCAACCTAGACCCAACGGCAGTAGCCCTAATTTTCACTGCAGGTCCATTTTGTTTGGACAAGATGCCAAGATTAAACTTCCCAAAGTAATTACACATAATTATAGTTAGAAGTAATAAATGAATTGGGTGGAATGAGTTTAAAATGAATTCATATTAGATCATTTTTTTAGGCAAGTTTATATTAAATCACTTCAGATTATAGGTTGGATCAAATTATTGAATTAAAGTGCAAAAAGAAGTTTAAGTTATTTCATATTTTAGATTAAGTCACTTATAATTTGTTTTTTTAAAATAAAAAAATTATTTTAAATTTTAAATAAAATTTAAATATTTATAGTAATTTAAATTAAATTATTCGGATAAGTACGAATCATATTAATATTGAATTAATTCAAGTACATCTGAAGATTTGATTAGACTCTTTTCAAATTTGACCTTAATATTTTTGAATTTAAATCAAATCATATTTGAGATATTTTTTAAATGAATTTAAATTAAATTTTCAAATGGAATAAAAAATTATGATGTTTACATTATGTGGACTTGATGGATCCCCGACGTATAAAAGGGAAGCCCAATAAAATCAACACGTCCACAGAAATAAAATTACCCATATAATCAATTCTCTGCCGGGACTAGACTATAGTTCATCTTATCTTCAATTTAACCACAAATATTATTAAGTTGAAAAGTTGAAAAGATCACAAAACCTGTAGTGGAATTTTTGCTTTACCAAAGGTAGCAGTACATAGATAGAACTAATTTATCTTAATTTTTGATTTATTACTTAAATAATATATAATAACAAACAAAATCTAATAGTTAATGTATTAGACAAATAAATAATTTTGGTTCTTATTTGGTTCAATAAACTCTACTTCCTACGAAGTATGAAAAGTCATAATGTCACTAGAGTAATCTTCTGGAAATTTGCAATTTTTTTTGTTTAAATTATTAATTTAATTGAAAAAATACATTAATTTTTTATTTTATTTTTATTAAATTTTAAAAATTACTTATAAAATTATCATTACCATATTAATAACAAAATATTTTAAGAAATATTTTAGATAATGCAATCCACTGTCTTTAAGAAAGTTGAATTCAGTGAAAGAGACTTACTTCATTAGATTTGAGGAAGAAGTTGGGTGCTTAAAAAGGTGTTCTTTAATTTCAAACGTCTGTCATATGAGGTACAAAAATTTATATGCTTCCTGAAAAAATTAAACTTTAATTCTGAAAAATTAAAATTTATTTGACTTAATTATTGCTAATTGCTAATAATTGATAACTAATTAACATTAATTATTGATAAAATTATTATTACTTATCGCTTTTTGTACATATATATAATTATGAATATAGACATAAGTTTTATATATTTAATCATGTATTATAATTTTCTTAAAAAACTATGCATTAAATATTCATTATTGATATTATAGTGGTTCTATTAAAAATAATAAATACATAAGTTATATATATTAAAATTAATATTTAAAATTATATTTAATTCATGTATTAAATTTTTCTTAAAAAACTATACATTAAATATTCATTATTAATGTTATAGTGGTTTTATTAAAAATAATAAATTAGCCATAAATAATTTAGTAAAATTAAAATTATTAATAAATAAATATATTATTGTTAATAAAAATCAAATATTCTATTTATTTTTTATATGTAAAAATACAATCTATTGATAAAGAGTTTCAAATTATATATATTTTTTAAAATTATATCCGCTACATAATCTATTGACTATTTATATAATTAATTAAATATTATTTTATACTTTAAAAAATAAAAAAAATACAAAGAACCTTAAGAAAAAGTAAAATATACATTCCCTTAATCCATTCCATAGGGCAAGAGTATATATATGGAGGATATTAGAAGGATAGAGGACATTAAACATCTTTAGCAGAGATGGGTAAGAATATGATACTCATCACACAAACAAATAAATTTTCCTTTTTTTTTCTTTTTTAATAGATGAGAATGAGAGAAATGTAGAATGGTGCTAGCTCAAAAAGAATTGTTGAATTCAATTTCCTTCTAGCGAGGTATTTTTTCTTATCAGCAAAACATATTATTAAAAAATAAAAGGAATCCATAAAGGACTTAGCATTTGGGGAGGCATTTGTCTATGTTTGTCTAAAAATTCATAGTTTCATACCTTTTTTTTAAGGATGATTAAATAATTGGTATTTGAGGGTTTTTTTTAATTTTCTATTTTAGATTTTCTATACAACCAAATATTTGAAGGGATAAAATTTTTTAATTGAGTGAATTTTGCCATTTACTCCTGAAAATTAAGAAATGCCTGTAAATATTATTACCATATAAACTTTCAGTTTATTCACTGTTCCCTCAATTTTTCCTTAGGAAAAATTCATTTCTCCTAATCTCTGTCAACTTGAAGAGAATGAATAAGCTTCTCTCTTCACTTTTTTTTCTCAAATTTTTTTTCTTTACTTATCCTTTAAAGCTACTATTGGCTAAATCATTCTTTATAAATCACTTATGGTAGTTCATAATTTCATTATTTTCTTTACTATTTTATCTATTTTTCATTTTAATAAATATGAATTTGTATTTACTTTTATAGATTTTTGTAATTTTGTTTGTTTCTTTTATAACTCTGACGAGAGTTTTTAGTTCTTTTTTCATGTGTGGTTCCTCTTACATAAAATCATTTTATCCCTTTATGAAATTGATTTATAATATTTTTGAAGCGATTAATATATTTTTTTTATAGTAATTCAACTGAACTTGTTCAAAGATAAAAATATCGAATAGTAGCTTAGCGTAGTCATCGAGTATAACGTATTTCTTTTTTTGAAAGCGAGAGTAACATATTTCTCGTTGTTATGTAGAATTTAATATTCTGTTAACATAATCATGTTTCTACAGAAGAAGAGCGTTACTTTTCAAATTAGATTTAATAGGCTTAGTGTTAATATAAGTTGTTATGGATAATACATTTTAATTTTTTATATGTATTGATATTTTTATATTTGATATTTCATGAATGAGAATTGTCTTCTTTTATCTAAAAAAACCGAGAGAATGAAAAAGATTTTTACAAATTGCAAGAGAACATTGATTTTTCAGATGAAAGGAGGTGAGTTGACGTGTTGATAACTCCTTAGTTTACCATTTATTCTTTTATGTATATAAGGAATAGGATATTGGGTGAGTATCTTCTATTAATTAACTTGGCATTTTTCCTAAAATGCGAAATATACCAAATTCAGTTATTTTTTTTTTAAAAAAAAGAAGAAATAGAAAGGTGTTGAATATATTTGCAGCTATCCGTCCTGCATGCAATATGGACCCCATGATCATATATATGACACAGATGTGGTAAGGGAACTTGTCCACTTGAAATAGGGTATTTGCTCAACATATGCAAAGCATATCAAGTAACATCAGGATAGCTGAAAGGAAGCCAGGAATATTTTAAAATCTGTGATGGGGATTGTAAATGGAAGACAGTGAATGACATTAGGTCAATAATGCCAAAAGGGGTAGCTAATGTTTGTGAGCTACTTGCTACTGAATGGTATGCCAAGTGAAAAAAATGAGGCAAATATTGAGTGCTAAATTATAGCAAAGCACCAAATGGCATAGACTATCTTTTTTTTTTTTTTTTTTGGTTGAACCTGCATAATATTTGGTATTTGCATTATTTATGCTTTTAAAGAACAAGCATCAGGTTCTTATCTGCATTATTATTATTATTATTATTATTTCATTTCTTTGAGATTTGATGCTTAAAGGCATCCTAAATTATTGCTCTGATAGAAAGCCTCTCTTTTGAAGCGAACTACTTGCAGAGATTCCTTGAATCTATCATTTCCAACTTTTTTTTTTGAAGCAATTATATGTTTCCGCTATATATATCGGTTGAATTGAATCGAAAGCTCTAATGGCGCTCCATGATTGAGACTATTGGATTTCTCTCTTCATCATCTTGGCAACCACTCACACAATTCTTATTGGACCACCTCATAGAAAGCAGCTGTTGACCATTGAAGTGAAATGCTCATTATAATTAGAGTAGTGCCAATAATCCTAGATAAATCTGGTTAAATTGGTCTGGGGAGAAATATAAAGTTGTGATTTCAGAGTCTAACAAATAATAATAATAATAAAAGACTCATGGATATTTGAAAACATACTCTATCCAACTATGGAAGAAAACAAATAAAAAGAAAAAGAAAAAGAGAAGGGATTCCATAAACTTCATGCATGTAAGAACACCAATAATCATCACACATGAAAGCCAGAAACTCTTCTCAATTCAAATACATGGCTGTGCTTTTGAAAAGGTCTTCGACCTTGATCAGTTCATCCTAATTAATGCTTATTATTCTTCAAGGGGAAGGATCATAAACCATCAGAACTAAAAGCAAATTTTTAATCTTTCTAATTGAATTTTATTTGTCAATTTGCACCTCCTGAAAACACAACAAACCCACAAAATAAATAAACAAAAAAATTACAGAGCTGAAATGAGAATTATTTTCATAATTACGCAGAGAGATAGGAATTAATTAGGCCCAGTGAACAATCATGTAAAATTGCTTACCATAATCCCTTGGTGTTCTGCACTTGTAGCATTCTGTCCTGCTAGCATAATTATGTTCTCCACATCCCATTCTGTCCATTGTTAACGAAACATGAAACCAGATTATAATAATAATTAGAAAAATGCAGGTTCATTTCTCCAATCTTTTATCTTTTTAAAGCAATCTCATCAGGATTTTTTTCAAGTAGACTCACCTAGTACAAATCCAATCACCACTTTTCCATCCAGGAGGAACACTACCATCTGATCCATACAGGTTTCCACCTCCATATCCACCTGTAGCATAATCATTCTTCAATGCACCACATCTGTAGCAGCTTGACCTGCTAGCATAGTTGTGAGATCCACAGTTCATGGCAGAGCAACACCAGTCGCCGGGTCGTTTATATATGAATGTTGTTGGGTCAGGACCTCCACACTTTGGATAACTGCAGTGTTGACATGCTTCTCTCTTTTTGAAATTTATGTGTTGGCATGCAGGGCACATCCAGTCTCCTCCTGTCCAGCTCATTCTCCTACTTAATTAGTTAGTCTGCTGCAGAAACAATAGGAAATTATTTAGAAACATAAAGTTCATATCTCATAAAGATTAGGCCTATGAAATGCTTAATTAATTCTTTTTTTTCCTAATCATTATTGATAGGGCTAGAAAGTAACAAAAACAGAATACCCATTTCTATGCTCATCCTAGAAAAGATTGAACAAGCATAAAAAGTAGACTCTAGCTGCATTTATAAGTGCACTATGACCTCATGGTTATACCATGCAAAACTTACACTTTGGAACTTATTATATCCTTCTAATATAAACCAACCACTTTTTTTTTTTTATGCTATGAGTTCGAACTTGTAATTTCATAGATCCGCAGCGAAAACTCAATGTTCTTCAAGTTATAGCTTCTTGAAACTAATACAGAAAATAGAAGGCAAAAGCTAACCTCAAATTAAAAAAAAAAAAAAAGAAAAGGTGAAGACTTGTTCTGCAACAGTTGTAGGAGATAAAATAGATGCAGAATAGCACTAATGAGTGTTTATAGCAGTTGTAGAAGAGACTGACAAATGCTGCTGATAACTTTAGTGTTTGGGTTGGAAGGCCTTATATACATGTTGAGCCCCCTGCAGCTCCATATATGGGGACCATTCATGGTATTTTCAACTTTTTTTATTTGCCTTTTTCTACTTCAGATATATAGTTTCATTTGGATTCAGAAAAAAAAAAAAAATGCTGATCACCTCTGCCTCTTGAGAAATTATTCTTCCTGGGAAGGATGGACTTAATTGTGATGAAGGTTAGCACTTCTTAGTGTATGTATCACTTACATATTTCATGTGGAATTCCAAATATGGCACAAAAGAGCCAATTAAAAAAAAGACTTCGGAAATCCGAGTTATTTTCTATATATTTATTTTTTTATGTTTGTGTGCTTAAAAAAATTGGTCCATTAAAAATATTTTTATGTTTAATAAAAAATTAATTCATTTTTTAAAAAAATTCATTAAAAAATTAATTTTCTAATTTTGATAAATTTATCTAAATATAGATATTTTTAATAAATAAATTATTTTTTTATGAAACAAACAAAGTTTGAATAAGGAATTTAGAAAGCTTAGCAGTTAGCCGGGAAAGCTAGAGCAAAACGCAAGCTGGATAGGCGAATAAAGTCATTTTTTAGGAAATTATAGGTGGAGTTCTAATTATACCCACTCTTTATAATATATTCCCAAACATTATTGTCGCCAAAAACCTATTATTCTATTCTTTTTCATCTCTGATTTGGTTGTTGGACGTCGTCTACAATTACTAATATTATTCAACTTCAATTGCTCTTGTCATTACCTAAAACTGTTTTAGTTTCCAAAAGCTTATTGAACGAGGAAAATTATGCAGTCTTACGTATCGAAATGAGTATATAAATGGCTGAATGTCGATAAATCAAATTTCTAAAATTCATAACCGTGCCCTCATTCAGGTTCGGCACACAAATATATAATTAAATGGACATTTTCTTTTGTCATTTCATCAAGACTGGATTACTGAAATAACGTGTGTGAGTTTTGTTGAAATTTTTATCTGAGCTAATATTAATTATGAGTCTATTTTAATTATTTATAAAATGGACTGAATAATGGATAAACCCAATTAAAATGTGATCAATTGAGTTATAGGTTTGTGACACCTTTTGTGGATTGATATGGAAGACGGTCAGTGTAGGTCTATTTTAACATGGACCTGTGATGAGTGGACTTGTTAAAATTTATTATAAATAGGTTAAGTCTTCTCTCTTGTCTTCATATAGATTGACAACCCTAGTTGTTACACTCATCGTAGCCGTCTTGTGGAAAGGTCAAGAAGAGTAAGACTTAGCTCAATTTTTCAACTCTTCTGACCTGTTATCCGAGTGTTCTATTTTCAGTAATCGGAATAATGACGCGGAACAATTTAGGGTCTAATGTGTAAAGAGGTATGCAATTTATTTCTGCTTTTAGATCTACTGTGCAAACAGGTACATAATTTTGCTTTCGCTGAATTATGAATGGTGTTCTAAATTCATGTACTTGATCCTGAATAAATTCTTACATGTGGTATCAGAGCTTAGATGGTACATGATTTAGAACCCTAAATATTTTGTATTGTTAACAAAATAATAATAATAATAATTATTATTATTGTTATTATTATTATTTTGATAACCAATGTCGTTGTATCGATTTGTTATATATTTGTTTGCCCCTATGGTAACAAGTTACTCACTTAGCTCGGACGATTGTGGCGCGGAGAGTTTGATATGAGGTCGCGGGTTCGAACTCGCATTTGCAAAAACTGTTCCTTTTTGCCTTTTTTTTTTTCTTCTCTTCCTCTCCATGAGTTACCTTCCTGTCCCTCTCTACCAGCCATTCTTGCTTCTCTCTCATAACCATCCACCTTAGTGACTTCACCGAAAGAAAACTTCCTAGTTTCATCGTCACGTTGTCCCCTCTTGTCAAAGACACTATGTCCTAGTTTTTTAGGGCAAAACACTAGGTCTTGGGAAATCAAAATCCATATCCCAGTAGGCTTCACTCTTTGAAAATCCAAGATCCCTACCACAATCTGTCAAACCATGCCCTGTGTCACGCTCATCATCTGCCCAATCTGACCTGGGATTCAATCGAACTAACGCTAATGGACTAGGGAAATAGTCTTCCTGCTTTCGCTTTTTCTCAGGCATGACAGAACCACCCACACCATGGATTTTGGCACCATTATCTAGTAATCCATTGCTAAAGTTGCTCCTTGACTGTAATTGTGGACGCATATCAACAAGTGTGCTCAATTGTATGATATGGTTGTTGATTGTTCCACGATACCGGTGAAGAAATCTTGTCCGATTCAAGATCGACAAACTGTGATGCGAAATAAAAAAAAAAAAACACAAGGGAAGGGGTATCGTGGGTCTTGAACCCACGACCGCGGGGCGCATAGCCCCAAACGTTACCGTCTAAGCTAAATGACTTATCCGTTATTTCCTTGTGTGAGTAATATTTAAATAATAAAAGCTTATATTTATTTGCTTCACAACATACGTTTTAATTTTATTTCAATAATTATTAATATATATACATATAAATATTTAGGTGGTTTGTATATATTGTTAATTGTCAATTATTATTTAGTGATATTAATTTTAGGATAAAATTAAATAAATAATTATTTTGCACATATATGAGAAAATAATCATGTGTTTGAAATTAAGGTATATAGTGTTTAGTATCTTATATAATTTTGGAATATATATTTGTGTTTAGTATGTATTTTTAATTGGGCTATTATAAATCTCTAATTAAAAATAATTTTATGGGTTGATATGGGTATTACCGCCAAAGTGGGGCATCTATTGAAATTCGTAGAGTTATTTTTAATTCTTGCAAAGAGATAATTTCAAATCAATATATA
>CATIWR010096314.1:0-32152 GCA_949677035.1 Omphalea diandra | reverse complement strand
ATATATATTATAAATTATAAAATAAAAATTAAAAAAACCAAATATATATATATATATATATATATATATATATATATATATATATATATATATATTAATCTTGAACTCATTTGATTCATCAATGTATACATCTAAATTCATCACTTTATTCATTTTTATCATAAGTATCTATATACACATTGAGACATTCATATATAATTTTACTCCAACTAAATGAAGGACATCTCCTCCATTCACATACAACTCTAATCTTAATGTCTAAAATCTCAAATATCATTAAAGATACCAATTCTGCTTGCAACCAGACTCATTTACATAAAGATTGAGAATATGTTTATTAAGACATCAATGTCTAACACCACCCAACTAAGGTAAAATACATCACTCAAGCTTTGATTTCACCTTAAACAAAAGGTTTAGGATGCCAAATAATATTTAAGAAGTCAAAATTCATCAAGAAACTATGTAATTAATCCATATATATCAACTCCTTCCAAAGCTTCAGTTTAAGACTATAACATCAATTAAGCCATCCTAACACATAACTTTGTTTTGTCCACTTTATAATAGTAATCATATCATAAATACATCTAATTAAAAATAAAATAGACATATATATATGATGTCAGATGGTAAAATTACTTTAGAGGAGAAGGAATCCACCAAAACTAACTTGAAAGATGTTGGAGATCTTAAGCAAATTGTATTCTCCAACTTTGATTTAGTAACCATGGATGAAAAAGAGAACTTTGGGATGTTTCTTTGGCTTTTAGATTGATTAAAAATAGGGAAGAATGCTATTTTGGCTATGTAGGACCAAAAAATAAGCAAGGAGATTATTGGACTAGATTGGTCAAACCCAAGTCAAAACTCTCTTTTGATCTTGACAATATAGATTGGAAGGTACTAATGTCAATTTTAAGTGTTTTTCTTGCAAAAAATTTAGTAAGAAACTCATTGAAAGTTGAATTGAAGCAAGTAACTCAAAGTGTGAAAATTGTTCTTTAATTGCGACCATGAATGAGAATTCATGATCGTTATCTCAGGATTGTTGGAAAATTTGATTCGCGATGGGATTCATAGTGCAATCACAATCGCAATCTTCAAACCTCATTGGAAGGACTTCAAACCTTCATTCAGACAATGCCACGTGTTAAAGTAATAGTTGGAAAATTAAAGGATCATCACATTTTCCATCAATGTTAGGGTGTGATGAAAATGAAAAGGTGTTTAAAAAAGACCAAGCCTTTGGGTTTTGTTTACTCAAAAACTAACCAATCCAATCTGAAAGATATTTATGGACCAATTGATCCATATGAGTACTAAGTCTAAAAGTCAATTCCTTATTCCCTCTTATATTACTGCTATTTATAGGTTTGTAGAGGCCTTAGATGATGAGAAGGAAGCATTCCTTACCAAAAAGTATCTTTCCAACCAAAATTTTCTTGACTTGACTTACCTTATCAATGCTAAGGCTATCAATCTCAACTCGTATAAGTGTATCTTGGGTTCCTATAGGGCTAAGAAACAAGAGACCTCGTAAGCCTCTAAGTGGAAGAGGCTAATGATTGATTAATGCACACAAGAAGAAGTTTCACCATCATATGCAACTTTTTAGTCAAAGGTAAAATCCAAATAAAAAATTTTCTCTATTTCCCTCTTCTTCATTAATAAAAGCTAGACAAGGTCATGAAAATGATCAAAAGAAGCTTTTAGCTCTTTTATCATCTTCATAGTGACCTTGTAGATCTCTAAGAGAATGTTGGAGCCACTCCTTGCCACCTTCCAAATTTTGAAGATTCAGAGGATACCCATAATGAAGAGGAACCCTATGAATAAGAGGAGGATTCTCAAGCTCAAGGAGATTATTATCAAATGGTTGAAGATAGTGACTCTTCACCAACTCTTTACGAAATCATATTTGTCTTTTCTTTCTTTGTTTCATCTTCACTTTCTCTTCTTTTTTGGTTTTCTGTTTTAAAAAAGTGTATGACCTAGTTGTGTTGTGTAATCAAACATTCTTATGTGTTTGAAGTTATTGATGTAAGCTTTTTTGTTTTACTATGAATAAAAGTACTCTTTGTGTTTCAATCAATTATACTCTCATTCTCAAATTGATTGCACTTATGGTTTTTAGTTAAAACTATAATTATGATTCTAATTACAATTGTATTTATACGTGTGACTTTTCCCTTTTTTTTTTTCTCTTTTTGATCTTGACAAAAGGGGCGAGAAACTCTATAAATACAAAAGGATATCATTTAAGTTACAATTGGAAATATTAACTTCGTTAAGAGGGAGTATAGATTGAGGGGGAGGATTTCATATTACATATTCTATGCCATAGGAGTTTGCTTCACTTTGTTTTTCTATCAATGGACTTTAACTAACTAATTGAGTTCCAAATCCTTAAAACACTTAAGAATGTACATAATCAGTTTTTTATTTTTTGCATAATCAATCTAAATTATCAAAATAAGAAAAGGACAAATTGTTGGACTAGGTTGATCAAACCCAAGTCAAAACTCTCTTTTGATCTTGACAATATATATTGAAAGGTATTAATGTCAATTTTAAGTGTTGTTCTTACAAAAACTTAGTAAGAAACCCATTGGAAGTTGAATGGAAACAAGTAACTCAAAGTGTGGAAAATGCTCTCTAATGGTTCTTTGGTGGGAGTAACCTATAAATACTCTACCAAATGGGCATAAATGCAAGAGAATAGCTTTTGTTAAGGCCAAACTCTTGCAAATTTATTTCTCAACTCTCTCTTATATTTACTCTTTGTATTTGAGTTGTACAAGATTTGGTGTGAGCCTTTAAACACATTTGGGATTGGGTTTAAGAGTGAGGTATAAAAAAACTCTTATATAGGTTTAAGTATAAACCTTTGGGAAAAACACTTGTATAAGGTTATGTGTAGTCATTATAAAACAAATTGTAAGGTTAGGTGTAAACTTGTAAAACACCATTTAGTTATAGTGGAATACCCATTTGGAAAAAATGGGGAGTGGATGTAGGGTTTGTTAATACCTAAACCACTATAAACTTTTGTGTCTTCTATTCTTCTCCTATTTCTTCTAAACTTGCATCTTTAACCTTTCTTCTAAAATTTAACCTTTCCACCAATTTAACCCCTCTTCTTTGTGAACAAGAGTAAACAAGTGGTATCGGAGCAATACCTCAATTCAAGCCTTAATTGTGTGAGGAAAGATCATGGCACAATAAGGAATCTATACTTAACTACCCTTTTTTAATGGATCTAATTATATTCATTGAAAATATAGAATGGAGATCTACCTAGATAGTGATGTGGTGGATTTTATGGGTTATTATAGTCAAGGAATGAAAGCTACCAACTAAGGTGGTGGATGGTAGTGAAGAGTTGATTTCAAATAAAGAATAAGTGAGACTCATAGAAAATCTAATGGCAAGAACAAGAGGGCAATGTTTATTCTACTAAGCTCAATGTCAAGAAAAGAGATTGGTAGAATTTAACATTGCCTAACCACACATGGGATATGAAAGGTTTTGAAAACTACCATGAGGACACAACTCTTATGAAATATAGTAGGTTAGAGATGTATGTGATAAGGTGGGAGCTCTTCATGATAAAGGAAAATGAAAGCAACATTGACATGACAAATAGACACTTCTCCATTATCACAAACATGAAGAAGTTTAGAAGAATTCTTACAAATCATATGGTAAACACTAAAATACTTAAATCTCTTCCTCTTAAAAAGTTTGGTGCTAGAGTTTGTAATATACAATAATCCAATCTGGAGATTGGAAAGGTGTAAACGGATGTCCTCATTGGCAAGCTACTTACTCATGAGCTAGACATAAAGAAGGATAAGGAAATGAAGAAGTTGAGAGGACAAGGAGATAACAATGAGAAAGTAGAGAATAAGACTCTTACTCTAAAATTTAGAAAGGACAAGGAAGTGGTAGGAAGCACTAGTGATAGTGGTAAGAGTGAAAAAGAGGAAGAAGAATTTGAATTCTCTGAAGGAGGTCCAAAGAGCTTATGAAGAGAAGAAAAGAAAGAAGGAACCTCAAGAAAACATCATCGTAACCCTACTTCATAGAGAAGAAGACTGAGGTGACTTACTTTAAATGTGAAAAATAAGGTCGCATAAAATCCGTATATCCCAAGCTTAAAAAGAAGAAGAAGTGGAATAAAAAGAAAAAAAAAAAAAAAGAGCTCCAAAGCTACATGGGAAGATGATTCAAGTGAGGAAGATGAAGAAAAATAACAATCTTTTGCTTTATGGCTGAAGAGGACAATGCATATGAGATAAGTACTCCCTCTCACTATTGTGATGAATATGATATATTTGAGAATGAAGATGATGAGCTTATTAAGGCTATGTACTTGACATGCAATAAATATAAGTAGAACAAATGAATATTTGTAAGAAAAAATGCTTAAAACCTAATGATGAGTTTAAATGTTTAAATGAGCTTGTTAATGACTTATGAATTTCAAATGTAAAACTCAAGAAATCCTTGAAAAATATTTCTCAAACCTCATCCTCCATTGACTCTTTAAGAAAAGAAAATGATTTTTTTAAAAGGAGAAGTTATTAAGTTAAGGAACTTCATATCTAAGTTTTACAAAGGGAAAAAGGCTTTAGATACACTTATTTTATCTCAAAGACCATCCTTTGTGAGACATGGACTTGGTTTCAATGGGGCTTCATCTTCTATATCCTCTTCTCCTATCTTCATTAGAGCTTTCACATTTCAAACCTTTAGCATAGAGGTGATTGGAAAGAAAAGTGCTCCAAGCACTAAGCCTCCTAAGCCTAAGGGAAAATATAAGGCTCCTCAAGGCTCTACAACTAAGTTTCAAAGAGAAAATCATGCATACATGTACATTAAGAGGCATGCTCAAAAGCACAGACATAAAAATTTCTCTCCTACTCCTAACCATTCTTACACATGCATGCATACACAACCAAAGAATGAGAAGGCTTTCTACTCATATTAAGATTACCTATAGGAGAAAGACTTACAAGTTTAAACTCCAATTTTATTATTGCATGAGGTATAGACACATCAATATTTTTTGTTACATTAGGAAGGCTCATCTCAATTTAGAGGACCATTCCAAGCCTAACCCGTAAGGTTCCAAATATGTTTAGGTACCTAAACAAAGGTGAAATGTTTTCATCTTGTAAGAATACTTAGAAGCCACAAAGGAAGATAATGATTGACATGTGGATAGTGGGTGCTCAAAATATATGACCGAAAATAAGAAGCTATTCATAGCCATTGAAAAGAATGATGATGGGAATGTACTTTTGGAAACAAGACCAAATATAAGGTAATTGGTATTAAGATCATTAGTAAGAAAGGTTGTTCCTTTATTGACAATGTGTCTTTTGTCGATGGATTGAAATATAATATATTGAGTGTAAGTCAATTATGTGATAAAGGTAACAAAGTCACTTTTGACCGTAGAAAATGTCGAGTCACCACCTTAGTGGGTAAAAAGGTATTCTTTAAGAGTGAAAGGAAAGACAATACCTACCTAATTGACTTAGACAATTTGGTTAACCAATCTTTTAAGTGTCTTATTTCTATGAGCAATGAGTCTTAGCTTTCACATAAGAGACTTGAACATCCTAGCTTGGAGCTTCTACAACATCTATCAAAAGGAGAATCAATAGAAGGTCTTTTAAAGCTCAATTTCACAAAAGACAAGACATATGAACCTTGTCAAATGGAAAAGCAATACCAAGCATCCTACAAGGCAAAAAATATTATAGGTACTTTTAGGCCTCTTCGACTCATTCACATGGACTTTGTTGGACCTAGTAGGAGTGCTAGTTTGGATGGAAAATATTATGCATTTGTGCTTATTAATGATTACTCAAGATTCACTAGGGTCTCTTTACTTATGAGAGTGACACCTTTGATGCTCTCAAAAGTTTTCCCAAAAGAGTTCAAAATGAAAAAAGGTACTTCATTTCTTCTATTAAGAGTGATCATGGAAAGCAATTTCAAAATTAAACTTTTGAAAACTATTGCTTAGAGAGTAAGATTTCTCACAACTTTTATATTCCTAGAACACCACAAAAAAATGGTGTAGTGGAGAGGAAAAATAGAACATTGATAGAGATGGTTAGAACTATGCTTAATAGGTATTCTTTACCTAATTACTTTTAGGCCAAAGTGATCAATACTGCAAGTTATATTGCAAATTGTGTTTTCAAAAGACTCATTCTAAATAAAACTTCTTATGAGCTATGGAATGGAAAAAAACCCAAGATTTCATATCTTAGAGTATTTTGGTTGCAAATGCTACATTCATAATACTAAGGACAACCCGGGAAAATTTGCCTAAAAAATCGATGAGGGTATTTTTTTTTTGGTTATTCCACCACTAGCAAAGCCTATAAGGTCTTTAACAAAAAGTCTATAGTGGTTGAAGAGTTTATGAATGTCGTATTTGATGTGATCTAGCAAACTTGATCTTGGAAAAGGTTCTTTTGGTAATTATCTTATAGGTGACTTTGAGAAGTTAGAGCTAAACTCAACACCCAAGGAACATGTGATTGATCTTAAGGATGATGAGCCACCACAAGAGAAAGTGAAAGTTCAACCTCAACAAGAAGAGAACCAAGCTTAAGAACTCCCCTAAGATAAAGATACTCTAAGGATCACTCAAATGATCTTATCATTGGTGAGACATCTAAGGGAGTAGGTACTAGGGCTCAATTACATGCTTTAGATAATAATCTTGCTTTTATTTCTCAAATTGTGCTAATTCAATTGATGAAGCTCTTAATGATGATAGTTGGGTATTGTTATGCAAAGGAACTCAACCAATTTAAGAGAAATAAAGTTTGGAAATTTGTTCCTAACCATAAGGAACACCTAGTTATAGGTTGTAAATCGTTGTTTAGGAAAAATTAGATGAGCAAGGTTTCATCATAAAGCTACATTAGTTACCAAAGGTTAGAATCAAAAGGAAGACATTGATTATGATGAAACATTTTTCCTATAGCAAGATTTTAAGCCATTAGAATTCTTTTAGCATTTGCATGTCATATGAACTTTAAGCTTTTTCAAATGAATCTGAAAAATGAATTTTTGAACGGTTTCATTGAGGAGGAAGTTTATGTTGAACAACCTCTAGGTTTTAAGTCTTATGATTTCCAAAATCATGTTTTCAAATTAACTAAGTCCTTATATGGTTTGAAACAAGCTCTAATAGTTTCGTATGAAAGGCTTAGTTCATTTATTTTACAAAATTATTTTGAAAAAGGCAAGGTTGACATAAGCATTATTTATGAAAAAACATGATAAGGATACACTCATTATGCAAATTTATATTAATGATATTATATTTGGTGCTACTAATGAATCTCGTTGTGAAGAGTTTGCCAAGTGTATGACTAGGGAATTTGACATGAGCATGACGGGAGAGCTCAAGTTCTTCCTAGGTCTTCAAATTAAGCAAACCAAATAGGGCATCTTTATAAACTAAGCCAAGTACATAAGAAACTATTTAAGAGTTTTGGCATGGATGGATGCAAAGTAAATTAGACCCCAATGAGTGAATCAATAAAGACAGACAGAGATGAATTGGGTAATTTCATTGATGAAAAGAAGTATAAAGATATGATTGGTTCTTTCCTCTATATTATCGCTTCTAGACCTAATATTATGTTTTGTGTTTGTTTATGTGTTAGATTTCAATCTTGTCCTAAAGAATCACAATTACATGTCATTAAGAGGATTTTAAAGTATTTGCATGGTATATTACATTTAGGACTTTGGTATCCTAGAAATTCATCTTTTAGTCTTCTTGGATAGTTGGATGCGAATTATACCAATAGTTTAATGGATAAAAAGAGCACTTCTGAAATTTATCAATTTATTAGTGAGTTCTTGATTTCTTAGTTTAGCATGAAATAAGTTTTGGTTGTCTTATCCACTACCAAAGTCGAATATATGGCGACATGTTGTTATAACACCTAGGTACTTCGGATGAAATAACAACTCAATGAACATGGCAAGAATATTGATCACTTTCCTATTAAATGTGACAACACAAATGTAATAAATCTTTTTAAAAATCTCATCCAACATTTAAGAAGCAAACATATTGACATTAGATATCATTTTCTTAGAGATCATGTCCAAAGTGATAATGTGGTACTTGAGTTTATTGATACTAATCACTAAATTATGGATATTTTCATTAAACCCATTAATGATGAAAGAATGTATTTCATCAAAAGGAAACTTGCGATGCTTGATCGAAGCTCCCTAGGGTGAGAATAGATCTCTTTGTATGCACATGATTGTTACAATAAGCATTTGAGCTTTACTATGTTTAATTATAAAAATTGATCATCAAAACATAAAATTCATCACACTGGTACTAGGCCATATGCTTAAAAATTCATTTCAAAAGGTTTTCAAACTGGCTTTTAATTCGCAATCAAGAATGGGATTCACATTGCTACTTATAAGTCCTCTTCAAAGTTTCAGCCAGCGTCAATTCATGCTTGCAACCTAGAGATCGCCCTCATGAATTTTTAAATTTCAAAAGTCATGACTATTATCCTTGCTCCTTTTCTAAGAATTTTTTATTCGTTATTCTGCAAATTCATAATTCACATGACACGTAAGTAGTGGTTGCATCTTATTTGTAACCATTCAGTTACCAAACGATACATCTTCTCTTTTAATATACCTTTAGCCATTTTTTGACCATTTCCTACCCCTTTTATGCCTATTTAAACCCCTTTACCACACTTTCATTTACTCTTTACTCTTCCTTTCTCCAATCTTCTTCTCTTTCTCAAAGTTTCCCACACCAAAACTTTTATCTTCTTTTTTGCTCTCTCCATGGCACCTAAAAAGCTCACAAGATAAAAAAAAATTAAAAAAAAAGAAGGAAAATGAATTGCTCAACTTTAAGGCCCTCCTCTTTTCCATCCCATGAAGGGAGTCACCAAAGAAGAAAAAAAGAGATACAAAGCTAATGCCAAGAAAATCATCTAACCAAACAAAATTTCCTCCATGTTTCTTCTTAGATTCCTTGGAATAAAGAAAGAAATCAAGGCATTCCTATCCAATCTAGGATGAAATGAATTTATCTTTAGAGATTAATCGAGATATGAGAAAATCGTCCATGAGTTTATGTATACCTTGATCCTTGGCCGAAGAGTGGAATAAAAAATGAGTATATATGAATTTCTCTTTAGGGGTTTTAGGGATCAATACTTCACCTTTGAGCAAATTTGTGCTTTCTTTAACCTTCAAACTGGAGAGCGTATTCTTTTCAATATTTCCTCACTAGACCCCATCAACTTTGAATTTTGGTCTGAAATTTCTATACATGCCAAACATGATACAAAAACCTTTTCAGCTAAAAATATTAAATCTCTAACCAATTGGCTTCTTCATAGGATCATCACCTTTTCCATCGATGCCAAGGGTGATGGAAATGAAAAGGTGTCTCAAAAAGCCCTAACCTTTCTATTTTGTTTACTCAAAAACCAACCAATCCAATCCAATAGATATTTTTTGGACTAATTGATTCATATGAGTACTAAGCTTAAGAGCCAATTCCTTATTTCCTCTCATATTACTATTATCTATAAGTTTAAGAGGGCTTTAAATGATGAGAAGGAAGCATTCCTCACCAAAATGTATCTTTCCAGCCAAAATTTTCTTGATTTGACTTACCTTATCAATGGTACGACTCTTAATCCCACCTCATATGAACATATCTTGGATTTCTATGAGGCAAAGAAATAAGAGACCTCTCAAGCGTCTAAGACAAAAAGGCTAGTGATTGAAGAAGGTACACAAGAAAAGTTCCATTGTCACATGCACCTCCTTAGTTAAAGGTAAAATTTGAATAAAAAAACTGCCTTTATTTCCCTCTCCTTCATTAATAAAAAACTAGAAAAAGTCATGAGAATGATTAAAAGGCATTTTCAACTCATCCATCATCTTTAAAGTGACAATGTGGATCTCCCACAGAAGGTTGGAGCCACTCCTTGCCACCTTCTAGATTTTGAAGATTCGGAGGATACGCAAAGTGAAGAGGAAGCCTGAAAAGGAGAATGCTAAAGCTTAAGAGGATGATGATCAAGTGGTTAAAGATAGTGACTCTTTACCAACTTTTTAAACAATCTTGTTTGTCTTTTCTTTTTATTTTTAGTTTTCACTTTCTCTTTTTATAGTTTTCTATTTTAAAAAAGTCTATGGCCTAGTTATGTTGTGTAATCAAACATCCTCATGTGTTCAAAGTTATTAATGTAATCTTTTTTTTGTTTTATTATGAATAAAAGTACTCTTTGTGTTTTAGTCAATTTTACTCTCATTCTCAAATTGATTGCACTTATGGTTGTTTGTTGAAATTATAATTGTGATTCTAATCGCAATGTGTTTAAACTTTTGACTTTTTCCTCTCTTTTTCCCTTTTAATTTTCCCTTTTTGAACTTCACAAAGGGGTAGAGAAACTCTATACATGGAATAGGATAAAACTTAACTTACAATTGGAAATATTAACTTGGTTAAGGGGGAGTATAGATTAAGGGGGAGGATTTCATATTACAAATTCTATGCCTTAGGAATTTCCATCATTTTGCTTTTCTATCAATGGAATTTAACTTCCTAATGGAGTTCTAAATCCTTAGAACACTTAAGTATGTACATAATCAGTTCTTTATTTTTTTTCATAATCAATCTAAATCGTAAAAAAAAAAAAAAGGAGAGATTATTGGGCTAGGTTGGTCAAACCTTAGTCAAAACTCTTTTTTTATCTTGATAATATAGATTGGAAGGTATTAATGTCAATTTTAAGTGTTGTTCTTATAAAAATTTAGTAAGAAACTCATTAGAAGTTAAATGGAAGCAAGTAACTCAAAGTGTGGAAAATGCTCTCTTATGATTCTTTAGTGGGAATAACCTATAAATACTCCACCAAATAGATATAAATGTAAGAGAGTAGTATTTACTAAGCCCAAACTCTTGGAAATTTATTTCTCAATTCTTTTTCTCTTATTTACTCTGTGTATTTGAGTTGTACAAGGTTTGGAGTGAGCTTTTAAACACTTTTAGGATTGGGTTTAAGAGTGAGGCATAGAAAAACTTTTATATAGGTTTGAGTGTAAGCCTTTAGGAAAAACACTTTATAAGGTTTTTGCAAGCCTTTGTAAAACACATTGTCAAGTTAGGTGTGAGCTTGTAAAACACCATTTAGTTTTTGTTAAATACCCAATT
This sequence comes from Omphalea diandra, assembly GCA_949677035.1. Classification (NCBI taxonomy): domain Eukaryota; kingdom Viridiplantae; phylum Streptophyta; class Magnoliopsida; order Malpighiales; family Euphorbiaceae; genus Omphalea; species Omphalea diandra. The sequence continues at coordinate 20,892 of CATIWR010096314.1, read as the reverse complement.
AGAAGAATTAAGGAGTGGATGTAGGGTTTGTTAACACTCAAACCACTATAAACTATTATGTTTTCCATTCTTCTACTCTTTCTTCTAAGTTTGCATCTTTAATCTTTCCTCTAAATTTTAAATTTTTCATCAATTTAACCCCTCCCTACTTGGTGCACAAGGGCCAATAGAAGTGGAGTTGGATAAGTATAAACTAATAAGGATGTGAGGTGTACTTCTAGAACATATTTAGTAATTGGGATTTTTGACAACCAAACTCAAGGTTTGGCTGCCGAAAGTCCTATTTTATGATTTGGAGGTGCATTCTGCTAGAATAGAATAAATTGTATGCCTTTAAATTTTTAGCTTCTGAAAGTGCTTCCTAAAGTCAACAAAATGCATCTTTCATACCATGACACTTATGGGAGCTTTGCTTATAACCTTTTATTCCTTCCTTTAAAACACTTTAATTACTAATTTTAGGCATCTTAAATACATCATTAACATGTCATTTAATCACACATTAAGCATGCTTACATATCTTAGTAGCCACTGAAAGGATATACATTAAGCTTAGCTTATACCTTAGCATTCATTATCCTTCCTCATTTGTTTTAACATATCCTTTTTACACATATTTCTTTCACATTTAACATAGAAATATTATCACTCTTTAAACTTTATTTTCATCATTCATTCATGTACATCATTTCTTATATGGCATATTTATGTATAACAACTTATACTTATTTTGTCATTATGACTTAGCATTTTTCACCTTCAAATCTCTTATTCATCCTTTCTAACCCATATTATATTCTAATTAATAATCATTATATCATTAAAATCATCACCTTTCATCAAATTTAGCCTTCTCATACTCATCACTTAGGTAAAGGAGTTTATATTTATAAGAGACCCCTAAGAGCTGAATTCATGGCTTTATAAATCTCCCCTCTTACTCGATTCATCCTTGAATCCTTATACTATTCATGCCTAACTCTTTTTCAACTTATACTTATCAACACTGAATCATAAATAAATAATGCAAGTTAACTTATGTCTTATGTCTATTCTTAAGGAACTCTAGAAAGGAAGGGATTTAAAATCTCATTAAATTTTTTCAAAATGCTCACATAACTTATAAAATCATTTAAAACATCTTTTAGTTGCAAATCTCATTTAAAAGCTTGGAATGACTTGTCATGCTTATTTAGGGATACTCCATAACCATAACTAAGAGATCTATTACCCTCTTTTGGTTAGGAATAAATTTGATACCCTTGAAAACTATCTTTTCCCTTCTCTAGTAGTCTAAAAGGATAAAAATAGTTGAATAACACTAATCCCTACTTTTGACTCTATTTCTTATGCTTCCATATCTTTACTTATCATCATTTTCATCTTTTCAATCTTATTTCTCATATCATTATTCCTTATCTTCTCAATCTTATATATATATATATATATATATATATATATATAAATTGATAACTTACAATAAGTTAAGCCACTCTTTTAAGGATTGAAAGATAGGAAAGAGGATGATTATCATGTTTCTTTTATTGTGTCTTTCTTGCCCATAAAATTGAACAATGCATCTTAGTTCCTTTCTTTGATACCTTTCAATTTCTTCACGCATTCTCCATCTCTTTTGCCTTTAATATTCTGAACTTAGTCTTCCTTTCTTTCTTTTTTTGTTCCAGTTTAGGCCATGGTTTCAGTGGTTCTTCATCATTCCTTCGCCATAATTCACAACCATTAGTTGGATTGATGCAGTATGAGTAGACTTTCAAGTATGTCTACATGTGGTAGCATTAATCCAAATAGTTTTCTAAATACTCATTGTGTGTCATGAGTGCATAACATACATGTACACAGGGTATTCCTGTGAGTTCCCATCTCCTACAACTACAAGTTCTCTCTCCCTTATCCACAACATATTACTTATTTGATCCTACAACTTGATACTTCTTCCCTCCATCCCATATAGATGAGTATAGATAATTGAACTCCTTAATCTTATCAAATTTATTTTCAATTTTTGGATAAAGTCCTCTAACCTTCTTCATTAAATCCCTTTTGTTATACATCCTTTTCATAAGCTTTGTCCGAATGATCTATAACATACTTATTACTCCTTTATCTTTTGCTTCAAGTATATAACTATTGAAACACTCAGAAATATTATTCAACAATGAATCACATTTAGAATGTGGTTGAAAATGTGACCTTGTCTAGTGAGTAGAGACCTTGCTTGACAGCCACCTATATGTTTCCTTATTCACATCATCAATAGCTTGCATGGCAGATGTGAGCTTTTATGTGTATGAAGCCCTTGCATAATTCCAAAACACGTCTTTCAGTTGTTTTCTTCTAAATTCTTCCCTAAAATTGGTGTATAAATGTCTTACACAATGTTTCTTTTCTGCTATAAGGTACAACGTATTTAATGTTGGTATTAGACCTTGGGCAAACATGTTAGATACAACAAATTAGATCTTAAGTAAATGATGAGCAAACCAAATCAACTTAGAAGGTACCTTTTATTGTCTGACATAAAAGTCCAGTTCTAAGGATTAGCTTAAACGTCAAAGTCTTGTCCCAGCATACATAAGAACCAAGTCCATGACTCCTTAGTTTCCCTCTTACATACACCCTGTATAATAAAAAAGATGTAATCATTCGCATTAATTTCTACAGTTAACTACAATATGCAATCATTCGCATCAATTCCTACAGTTAACAACAATTCTCCTTTGTATATTCCTTTTAAGAAGCACTCATTTACACCTATGAGGGTTTTACATCCAAACTAAAATGTTTGCTTTAAAGCACCCAAACACACATAAATCGCTCTAAACACTCCCTCTTCATTTTCTAAAATTTCTATTATACTTCTAGGGTTGGACTTCAATAATTCTAACCTATAATGTCTTAGCCTAGCTATATGTTGTTTCTTATCCCCATCAATCAGCTTTTGTGCAACATTCCTAGCCTTCCAAGCTTTAGTCCATGTCAGATTGATTTGGTAATTATCTTTGATAGTGCTTATGAACCCTTTCAAATTCTAATTAAGGTCAGTTCTAAATGTCTTAAGGTACCTCTTGGCAAACCAATCAGAGGCTACATGTTTAATGTTATGATCTTTGGCACAAGTATGATTAGTATTTATAGTCTTAATTTGAATGGTTTCAGGTTCATTGTTCAACAAAACCCTAAATTTCTTATTATTTTCTTCATTGTACTATAATAGAAATCATAAAATCAAAGAGAGAGAAGTGTTTAAATGTACCTAAGGAGTGTGTAATGCGTTGTAAATTTCTTTGAAGGAGAGCCTTGCAAAAGTGAGAGTGCATTAGAGAGGGAAGAAGAGAGTTTAAAATGAAAGACGGTTGGAGTGCATTGGAGAGGGGGCGAATAAGTCATTGTGTTAGTGGTGGGACCCACAATGGTGATGTGTCACCATGGGTCCCACTCGAGCTGAAGTGTATTTTTTTTTAATAGTGAGCTGCCACGTGTCATTAACATTGGACATATCATCTCTTGAGTTGGCTCTCACACTAGAAATTCATCGCAATGACCAATCTAAATTCATAATTGTACTTCAATATGAGTTGAATAAAATCATAGGTATGTGACTTACTATAGAATTCAGGTCATAGTTCAATGACCAATGGTGCTAATTACCCACAACTTGATGAGGTCAAGAATGATAACGGAGGGGTACTGCGAGCAGGAACTTATAAAATTTGATCTAATAGCAGCATTATTGCTGAGGCCTATGCTCTTTGCTAGACACTAAAAATTATTGTAGAAAGCAGTTTAAGTAAATTGGTGGTGGAGAATGACAATAAGGAGCATATGGAATGTGTCATCGGTCTGACAATTTCGGACTCTTACTGTATCTCTCGCGGAGCCTTCGCAGATCCATTGGTATTAGATCAGCTAATAGAATAGCTGACTGCTCGGCCCATTTTGCATCTAGTAGAAATCAGGAATTAATTTTTGTTGACGATGTCCCAGTGGCTATTAAGCCACTCTTCTGTGCTTATGCAAACTTGGCTGTTGACCTTGGAGTTTCTTAATCCATCCATTCTTTGCATTACCATGACACTGTTAAATATTGAATTTCACATCATGTATCTAACGATGTTGAAAAAAATGATGTTAAAACTCATATTTCTTGTACTGCTAATGTATTTTGCATAATGGTGTTGAATTAATTAATAATATTTACTGACAATGAATTACACTAAAGTTATAATTAGAAAATAAATATTAAACTAACATGATAATATACATTTCATTAAGTTTATATCAATTCACAAATGAACTGTAAACTAATAAGATACAAATTTGATTCAAGTATAATTTCATTTTTATCTATCAAGACCCTATACATATATATAAATGATAATTACATAAATAATGCATTTTTCTTTTTCTAATACTCACTATAAAAATGAAATTTAAATCAGATTAATGAAGAAGAGCGTTGAACTTAAAGACTTTTTAATTTGATATGAGTGGAACAACTGAGCTGGACCTAATAAGAAAAAGAGAAAAAAAAAAAGTTCGCAAATACTTCTATAATTATTAGTGAGATTTAAAATGATGATACATTTATGGATAAGATTTTTTTTAATATTTAACTTTACAAATTAATTTCATTCCGATTGGCATTGTACAAATGCTCAATAAATTTAAAATAATACATTTATGAATAAGTTTTTTTTTTTTACTTATTTAACTTTACAAATAATTAACGTTACGTTAATTTCATTTCGATCGATATTGCACAAATGCTCAATCAATTTAAAATAATACATTTACGAATAAGGGATTTTTTTTGCACTTATTTAACTTTACAAATAATTAACGTTACATTAATTTCATTCCGATCGACATTGTGCAAATGCTCAATCAATTTAAATATGCACTACTGACACGATTGTTATGAAATTTGAAGGCAAGATCCAGTTTATTGGCTTCTGTAATGCCTGCAATATAATATGAAAAATGGTAACAGGCTATAAGTCAGATATGGATGATTTGAGTAACCAGTAACCAACCAAGTCCGCCATGTGCATGCTCTGCATATAATTGAACTTCTATTTCAGACAGTTGGAATCATAACAGCTCTGATATTGATTTGTCTTTTTAATTACTGATTTAATGCAATACACATCTGTCTTATTATATATCAATCGACTTAAGAGTTCAACTCAAATAACTAAATAAAATGAGTTCAGCCCTTTTCAACATAAGGGTGACAATTAACTTGGAAATACTATTGACTAATTGATATAAATAATCACTCAATCATGAGTTAAATTCTATTATAGTTATATAAAAAAAAATTTCATCATTATAGCCATTCAATTTTCATTACTATTGCAATCAAGTTTAAATGGTTAATTTTCATTATGTCTTAGCTAGAACTTATCAAAACAAGAATTTTTCCAAAAAAAAATTCCTACAGTTAATAAAATTATCAAATCTCAATAATTTTAGCAAAAACATTGAGGAAAATTAACTTATTTGACTTGATTACAATTACAACGGAAGATCAATAACAACAATGGTGACAATATCCCTTTGTGAGTGAAAAAAAAAAAAATTGAGCATAATTGGATAACTATCAATATAAATTATCTAAATTTGATTATGTATTAAGGAATATATTTTCCGTTTGTTGTATAGTATTAAATTAGAAATTTGACACGGAAGTATATGTATAAATTTGAAATGAAAGTATATAATTAATGTACAAAAGTCTCCATGATCACTAATTGAGAATGTTGAGAAGGGAAACTCTAATTTTGATCATTCGCCTAAAGAGGCTGTGAGTTCCTTCTTCAAGATGCTGAATGCAAAGCTCCAAATTCTTTAGATGGCTTTGCACATTCTCGATAAGCGTCAGATTGTCATATTTGCCCGTTGTTTTGCATGCCACCAGAGATTCCAATGCAGAGTCCACCACTGCAAATTCATTCACATCTGTTTTTTCTTCCTCAGATGCTATTCTTTTTTTGAGTATAAGCTTGGAAACTAGTGACCAATGGCTTGGTTTATAGGGTTGTGGCTTTGGCCCATAGATGAAGGACAAGAAGGATTTGAACACAGTAAGAGTGATTGCTTCTACCTCTCGTAACATGCTAACAAAGGTTGCAATCTCGCTGCCATTATCAGTCGAAGAGAATGAGTATTTATTCTCTAAACCCTTCAAATTGTTCAAAGCCTTTTGGATTGCCTTCTTCGCCATCTTCCTAGAGGTGAGATATTTCCTAACCTCAACTGCAAGACCATTTTCGCTTCCTTGCCTTCTGCGGATAGTTGATTGGAGTTCGAGAGTATATTCCTTGGTTTGCAACAGTGCATCTTTAGCCGAGTTACAAACGTCAAGAACCCTAAGAGATCCATCAAGCAGCTCATCAACCCATTTGTGGTTGTGCTCGTGGGCTAATGTTTGTCGAGTTAGAGGCAAATGGAGCAACTTGTCGATGCCATCATGCAAATCTTGAAGGCCGCTAAGGTTGTGGATTATTGATGTCGATGAAGTAGAAGTAGTTTCAGAAGCCCTTAATCTGCACATATGGTCATCCACATGTGACACAAGAGGGTGTGATCTTGTGGGCAAACTGTCAGACCGAACATGGAATAAGGATGAAGCCATTTGAATTTGATGGAAAAATGAGAAACTACCAACTTAGAAATTAACCTTTGACTTGAGTCTAGCTATTGATTTGACTCATCACAACTCTGCTGAATTTATATCAATGCATCACAAGGGAAGACAAGAGGAATCTTATCCTCCATCTTCATGCATATGGCATCCCGTGATTTGGATTTGGATCTAACACAATCTCAGCCATATCTGCGCAATGTCTCCCGCCAACTGCTCCTCCAACTCCAACCCAAATATTTTAGTAACTTGGAAGTTCGCAAATGGTTTTGTTATGGCATAATAATTGCAGCACACTCGTGGTCTAAAATTGTATGTAGTAATAAAAATGTGTTTCAGCTCTGGATATCTACAAAAACAGCTTGGCCTTTTCTAAGCAGTGTCTGTTGTTTGCTTGTTCAGGATCAAGTCTTTCAGGGTAACATGGATATCCAACATAAACTGTGCTTGCGTGCAAGTCGTCTGCACATGGACACAAATTAGTTTGGTTATCAAAATTTATTATTAATTAGCATTGATTTATGTGTTGGGAAATTAATAGAAGGAACAAGGAACTCGTTTTTGTTTTGTTTAAATTTTTTTGGGATAGATACTCGTGTGGTGTTACTATATATCAATTTGCTTTCATTATAATGTTAGTGGGAGTGTTAAATAATAGATTGAGAGCGTCAAAATCATCTCCTTTTGTTGGTGAAAATGTCAAACATTAGATGAAAGCGTCAAAATCATCTCTCTTCTGATTTTATTAAGTAATTAGATGGTGAAAATAAGCACAAAAAACACATACAAAATTTTATTGTTTTGTAAATATTCAATAGATTAAAAATAGAAATTTAGGTGTTAAATGAATTAAAATTAAAGTTTAAGAGCCAATAGACTAAAGTTTAAAAGTTAAATCATGCATCCGCCTTATTTCTTTATATCACATTGTCTGTCATTGTATTTTAGCATTATATCTATATTTGTACTGTATAGTAAAAGCACGAATGAAAAGAATATTTAAATAAATAAAAAACCTTTAATTTTGTGGTTTTTTTAAGAAATTAATTTTGTGGTTAATTTAGATGTTACATCTACATATTGCTTATAATTAATAATAATGACAATAAATTCATATTTACTTTTATTAAGGAGTTTTGATAAAATAGAAAAAATTTATTAAAAAAATTAGCACCAAATAGTACAACTCCTATTACTAAAATTTAGCATGAAACAGAAAACAAAGACAGAAGGTTTTGACTTTGAACAAACAACTACACCTACAATATAGGAAATAGAAATAATAACATTAAGAAAAAAATAATTACAAAATTATTAGCGTTTTTCAAAAAGTATTAAATTTTATTTAAAAATTATAATTAAAAGTTTTATTCAAATTTAGTTTATAATTTGAGTATTGCATAAGAATAATAATAATAATAATAATAATAATAATAATAATAATAATTATTATTATTATTATTATTATTATTATTATTATTATTAAGGAATCATTAATAAAATCGAAAGAATTTATTAAAAAATTTTAATGTAAAATTGTACAATTCCTACTCTTAAAATAAAATAAACCATATTAAGATTTAGCATGAAATAAAACAAAGACAATACTTTTTTATTTTGAACATACAACGCCAACAAGGTAGGAAACAGAAATAATAATGTTAGAAAATGGTTACAAAATTATTATTAAATTTTTATAGTTAAAAGTGTTATTCAATTTAAAATTAATTAATCAATTAACATTATTATAGTTGTTAGTGATATAGTGCAATATTAAGCTTAGACAGACACTGAAAAGAATATAATAATAGAACAAGTACTATTATATTAAACAAAAACATAAGGTAGAATATGAAAACTATAATAGAAACAAAAATAAGAAGAAAATATTAAAAAAATAGTAATAGAATATGAAATATTAGAGCTATGTTTATATTATACACAGTGTTTTTAAAATATATTCGCCTTTCATCGTCAGTATTGAGAAATGCAAGCATTTATCTCCTAAGATATAATAGAAAATAAAGCAAAAGTTTAAAACAACGAAAATTACTTTCTAACGAACTGAACCTATCAAAAAGTCACATTGAACTAAATAACCTAAAATTAGAAGAAAAATCTTTAGATTATTGAGAAAAAAGAGAGAATAAGTTATTTTAGATTTTTAAAATAGTTATAATATGGAACATCAACTCAAATCTCTAATTTACCAAGAAGAGAGGGGAAGATCCTTCATGTAATTATCTAAGTGGAAAGTATCCACCTAAAATTAATTTTATATTAATTTAGCAGTTATGAAAATTAAGATAACTAATTAAAAAAATAACTATCTATAATTAATTTATCAATTATAAAATCAAAGAACTAAGATAATTAATCCAACAATTACAAAAATAATTAGATTTAATATATTATTATTAAATTAAATCAAATCAATTTCATTGTTATAGAATTAACCCACATTCATTCTCTTATTGTTATATGTTAGTAATTTTTCATGACATAGTTTGAGTACTAATTTCCCATTCACACTTGTATAATTTTGAGCATATATCATTTCTAAACTCTCATGAAGAAAAAATAAATGAACTGAATCCTACTCAAAATGCCATTACATCATGGTTTTATAAACTATTTTCTAACAATCCTCCATATGAATGAAATTGATAAATAAAATAAAACACATAAAAATTTGACCTAGTAATAGAGTTCAATGGTTGAAATCTGCATAGGATAGATAGGTGTTACCTTTGAATATTTCCTCATGAGAATATATTTATTTTACTAGCTGGTCAATAAATATGATGTCCTTGAACTGCTCTACTATCTATCTAAATGATGATATACCTCATACAATAATCTTTATAATACAACTCAATTATCGTTGTTATGTTCCTTTTGTCCATGAATATCTGCCTGATTCTACAAGAGTTTTTAAAGATTGAGCTTTATATAATTTTCTTTTGAAGTGGTTCACTTCTCTCTTACATAGGTAATTCTTAGTTAAGATAATTCGCATTGCTTTGCTTAATTTTTCTGATACATAAGAATCACTAAAAACAAAGCTTAACCTCTTCTTTATAGGATCATTGTTTTTATCATGAGAACAAATAGGAGGCTAAACTCTACAGTGATCACATTAAATCGTTGCAATTAGGTTGTACCTTTGAATCTAGATCTTCATATCTCTAATCAACTAGGTTGGGTTTCCTTTATATTGACTTATCATTTTTTTTTTATGGGCTGTAGTCACATTCCCTTTGGTGACTTATTAAATAACTCTCTATTTAACTCTTTAGTTAATGGATCCATAATATTATCGTTTGATTTCATTTTTTTTTATAAGCAAATAATCTTTTGTTAATAAGGAAAAACCACCAATCTCAGGGAGAGAGAGGTGATGAAAAAACCGCTTCCTAGGAACTAAGAAAGCAAGCTAGAGCAAGGACAAACCCCAACCTTCAAACAAAAGAGAATAGCAAAGAGAAGAACTAACAAATAGAGCTACGGAGAAAGGGAGCACGACTAAATCAATGCTTGATACCAACAACCAAATGTAAGAGACAATCAGCAGAATAAGGAAAAGAAGGGTACAAAGACTTGAACCAAAACCAAGCTCAGTAGATGACAAAAAACTTGCAGCTCTCAATTGTAAAGAGGCCTTGATTGAAAGTGAGATCATTATGGATTAACCAAATGGGCCAAGTAGCCGCACAGAATAGGATTTTCGAGAAATTTTTATGTGATTTACCTTTGACATGATTATTCTAATAAGCATAGAACGAAGGTAAATCCAATGGAATCACACCTATAACACCTCACCAATCTAGAAGAGAACACCACAGTCGCCAAGTGAAATCATAATGTAGGAAAAGATGCGCATGTGACTCACCGAACTTCTTACAAAAAACACAGAGGTTAAGGGTAATAGTGCACAGACCACGGCTGAAGCGAAGGTCTGTAACAAGAAGGCAACCAAAGAAGAGAAACCAGCCAAAAATTTCAATCTTGGCGGGGAAAATACTGAGCCAAACATCCAATATCAATTTTCAAGCTAGAAAATTAGAAGTAATAAGCTTAGTATAGAGAGAGTTAACAGTGAAAGTACCACTGATAGAGGTTAGCCAAATCAACCGTTACAAGGCCTGCAACGATTAACACGATTAAGGAAAATGGGAACTAAGTGTTGGTCCAAGCTATTCAGTTGCTTTTTCTAAGAAAGGGACTAACGCCATTCGTTGTCCATCCAAACTCCTATATTAGTAACAAAACCCAAAGGCAACAAGCTAAGATCATGGAGAATCGAAAAGGCTGTAGCAAGAGAATCTTCTCCACACCAATTGTCATGCCAAAATAAAATTGAACTACCATTTCCCATACGAATACAGTAGCAACTTCTAAAAATTATGAAAAAAAGGATCAGATGAAGTTATTAAAAACACAATATCACCCTAAACTTTTGAAAATCCAGAGTGATGAGCCACAAAACCTACCTGAGAGTGGTGATATTTTATAATGGATAATCTGATACCAACGCGAATCCTTGTCCTTGTCGAGCTTCCAAACCCACTTAAAAAGAAGTGTTTTGTAGTGAAAAGAAACATCGATAATTCCAAGGCCCCCCAAGTTCTTTCAACATAATAAGAGAAAGCTAGGAGCAGCGGTGCATCTTGTGATTTTTTTATCCCCCTAACCAAAAGAAAGAGCTAATGTGGTGGTTGATTGGCTTAGCATCAGAAACTGGCAGCTTGAAGATGGACATGTAATACAAAGGAAGAGAGATAATACATTATTTAATTAATGCCATGCGACCAACTTGTGAAAGCACCTTACCTTTCCAAAACGACAACTTATGCTTGATCTTGTCAACAATTTGCTTCCAAGTAGACACATGCTTAGGGGAGGCTCCTAAAGGAAAACCAAGAGATATGAAAGGAAGGTCCACGACTATACAAAACATGGAATCAATTATAGTATCAACCAAGGCAGCCTGAGTTCCATCTCCACTAATAAAACTCTTACAAAAATTAATACGGTGACTCAAAACTAAATTATAGCAAGGAAGAAGCCTAATAAGATTATTAACTATGCTCAAAGAAAATAAGCATGTCGTCTGCAAACTGCATGTGAGTAATTAAAGGACCATTCAGAGGGACCTGAATACCAGCAAAGAGGACTTTGGAATGAAGCTTGTTAATTAAAGCAGACAGAGGTTCTAAAGCAATGAGGAAAAGAAAAGGTGAAAGAGGACACCCTTGTTTAACCCCATTGAAGAAACGAAACTCTTTTTAGGGCCTTCCATTAATAAGGATGGGAGCTTTTAAGTGATCAAAACACTTCAGAATCCATCTACACTAAATAGGATCAAAACCCATCTCAACAAGCACCCAAACAATAAAATCCCATTTGATGGAATCAAAAGCTTTCTCAAAATCCATTTTGAATAGTAAGCAACTATCTTTGGATTTCTTAATAAAGTGAAGTAATTCATTAGTAACCTAAAACCCATCCAGAATTTGTCTACCTGAGATGAAGGCTAATTAAGTGGTACTAATGAAATCATCCATAACTGTTTTAAGACGGTTAGCTAGGAACTTCACCTTAATCTTTTAAATTCCACGTATAAGGGAAATAGGCCTATAATCTTCAACCCGAGTAGCAGAAACTTTCTTGCGAACCAACGTAATAAAAGAACGTTTAATATCATCAAAAAGCTTAGCAGTGGAGTGGAACTAATTAACAAGAGCAATAATGTCTTCTTTAATAATATGCCAGGCTTTTTTGTAAAGGAAAAAGTTTACTCCATCTGGACCTAGAGATATGTTAGAACCAAAAGACCAAGTAGCATCTTCAATCTCCTTAATAGAGAAATACTGAATCAAATAGAAGCTTAAGAATCAGTGAACCGATGAAGATGGAGGTTTTCAATGATAGCAGTAGAAAGTGGAGGCTTGTTAAATCTAACAGAGAAGTGTCTAAAGAAAGCACCTGTAATTGAAGCTTGGTCATTAAAAGAATCAGCCCTACAAGTAATATTATTAATAGTGTTATGACACCAGCAGTTGGAAGAATGAATTTGGAAGAATTTGGTGTTTCGGTTCCCCTAACCAGCACCAAGAGACTCTAGACTTCTGACGCCAAAGAGATTCTTGATGTTTAAGCAACTCACCATGACAAAGTTGAAGAGAACTAACAATAAATAATTTGACATTAGAGAGAGCTCTAGTTTCAGAAATTAGTTCCTAATCATGAATAGTTTTGCTAGTCTTCTCAAGCTCATAATTGACATTCCCAAAAATAAACTAATTCCAATATGTTAAGAAGAGTCTCAAATGCTTCACTTTGGAATGAAGGGGTAAAGCAAGAGGCAGATTTGACTAATCATTACAAACAATGGAAGAGAACCCCGAATAACACTACCAGTAGTCTATAGTGTGGAATGACTTAGGCCCCAAATCATCTCAACATCATTGAGCCACAAGTAGTCGTAGTTAGAGGGTCCACGAGGAAGGGAGATGAGCTTCGACTTGGGAGAAAAAGTGAGCCAAAAGGTGGAGACCAAATAATGTGGCCCATACAAAGAGAATTTCTCCAAGTGAACTTGCTTCCATATAACTTAAGATCAAGTAAGCCACTAGAGTTAATGAAATTGATAAAAGCATGTGCCCCAGAAGAAAGTAGTGAAATAGGTTGTCTTTCCCCCTATACTAACAATTTGATTAAAATCACCAATAAAGAACAAGGGGATAGAATTAATAGCCTTAGCAGAAGAGAGTAGATTATCCCATAAAGCTAATTAGAGATTAAGTTGGCAAGGAGTGTAGACTGCAATGATACAAAAGGTAAGAGAATTAGCAAGAAAATATCTTATGATAGCAACCTAATAATTATTAACCATATGACTAGTGCAATGGAATAAGTTACTATCCTATGAAAGGAGAATACCATCTACATAAGTGTTTGAAGTAGCACCAAAGACCTAATTAGTGTTTCTCATGCCCCAAATAGGATGAATAATTAAGAAATAATCAAACACACATTTAGTTTCCAACACAACTACCAATTCAACATTGCACTGAAAGATAAGGTTTCGAAGATGTTTGAGCTTACGTTGGCCACCAAGGCCTCTGGAGTTCCAATAAAGGATAGATACCATAATGAAGGGAAAAGATAAGATAAGCACATCTTTTTGGACAAAGCCCAACAAAAAAAGGTCAATGCTTAGAGTCCCTCCATAAGTTGGAGTCATGAGCAATCATATTCATCAATAAGCTCTAGATGTAGTCGACACTTTCACGAAACTTGAAACCTAAAGATTGTCCCAAGTCAAAAGTAGGTAAAGCTTCAACTTGATTATATGTTTAAGAAGGAATATGAGTAGCGTTAGCTTCAAACCTAGCATTGCAGCAGGTATATCACTTTTGGATTGTTGAGATGGGCGAGGACGGGTTAAAGGTAGCTTGTGAGAGGTACCCTTCATTGAGTTGCTAGCCAATTTGTTAGCCCTTCAACAAACTTTCCTGGCATGAGAGATAAATTATGCCATGTGTTTAAAAGAAGTTTGTTTTCTTCATCTGATAGTAGGAGTCTTAATAAAACTTGATTTAGGGCCAGTAACATGTATGAGGGCATTTGAGTCATTTTTATAAGTAGCAAAAACTTCAATGTTGCAAGGATTTGCTAATGTTAAAGGACAAAGAGAGTTTTCTAAAGAGGCATTATCGTTGGCTTGCAAATTATGGCAGAAAGGAACGATGGCAAAATTATTGAAAGTCAGCAAATCAGTAGAATTTTGACAGAGTGAGATTAGTTGCTATGTATTTTGAAATTAAAATAGAATAGGAAGTGCCTTGGTTTTTGAAATTCAAATCCACTAAGATATTAGGAGTGAGATCAGCTGCTATGTATTTTGAATGAGCATTTCTATAAAAAAAAAAAAAAAAAAAAAAAAAAAAAAAAAAAGCACCATCGTGGTCATTATTCCCAGACCTTAAGCAATTATTGATAAAATCATCACCAAATGATAAGGCATCATCTAAGTCAGAGTCGTCATTTGAGTAGCATGTTTTATAGTTAAAAAGTGCTTTACAATGGTCCTCGATACAAAGTCTTATGAACTTAATAAAATCAATGGCAACACACAACTTCTTTTAGATCCAGTCCAATGAAGAAGTGTTATTTAAAAACCCTGGCATAGTCAAAACTTATGGTCTTATAAGTATCGCGATCAAGGGCAATAAGCTCACTAAAAATTTTAGCAAACCATGTAAAGAACTCGTTTGACCATAAGTGGATAGGAATATTGTGGTATTTGATCCAAATGAACCTTTTCATGGGGACAAATCTTAGGTCATACACCTGCACTTTGGAGAACCATCTATCAAATAATGGTTTAGAATTGTCAAGAATAACTTTCTTTTTATCAACTGAAAGGAAAGTCAGTAGAACCATGGAGCCTCCCATAAGAATGACTCTAACAAATTCCAAGCCATTATTAGAAAGAGTGTCTTGGATGGAGAGGACCCGTTTTAGTTCTTTAAGAAAGCCATTAGTCGAATGATCAATCCAGGCATTATTATCAATGTTACCTTGAAATTGACCATCGATTAATGGGAGTTAAAAAGGTTTAGGATTGGTTGGTGTAGAACTAGAGGTGACTTATGCATAGATTCATGAATCACACCTATTGCTCTGAAATTTCTTAGGCATGTTAGGTTTCTTGGTTACGTTTTAAACTGTTTGAGCAGTATGAGAGGAGGATGTGAGGTTATAAAGCCACTAGTGAAAGGGGACCATACCTCGAAGTTTGTATGCACTAATAAAGATCAAATTAACATAGTAGAGGAAAGTAAGACAGTCCTTAGTAGAAGAAAGATTAACAAAGGCAAAAGAGAGATTGCATTTCTTTAATCTAGGTGGGACAATGACTTCTAAAATGGTTCAATGTTTGAAGAAGAGATGATGCAAATCTTCAGCCTTCCATGATGAAGGGTAATTTTTAATGAAGATGGATTTGTCGAAGGTTGGGGGGAGGAACTAGAAGGGCAGGCTAGTTGGTGGGTATGGTGTTTGGAGGTGTCTCTCTGGTTTGCTCTCATCATTATGGAGGATATCATTATCTCTTTTTGATTATATATATATATATATATATATTATCCTTTGATTTCATATAGTTCACAATGATAATTCCAGTTGAGAGTAGTTGTCTAATGGTATTATGTTTATGACAAATGTGTCTAGACTTACTAGTACACATGTTATTGTATGCTCTTCTAATAGCAAAATGACTATTACATTGAATACAATGTGGCACAAGACTTTTCCACCTTGGAATATTATTTTTCACCTTGGAAAATTCTCTAAGAAATGTTGTAACCAGTCAACTTCTTCATTGCATTTATCTAATGTTATAAGCTCAAACTCCATTATGGATCTAGCTATAACAATTTTTTTAGAAGCGCACTGCTAGTGTGAACACATATCCACTAGTAGACATTGAGTCTTTTATATTAGAAATCTAGTTCACATCACTATACCTTTCTAAGACAATTGAATATCTGATATAATGTAGCCCATATTCACAAGTACATTGTAGGTACCTGTGCACTCTCACTATCTTTTTCCAATGATTAGTTCCCAAATTACTTATATATCAACTTAGTTTATTTACAATGTAAGCAATATTTTATCTTGTATAACTCATTAAGTGTATAACACTTCCTATCCCTCTTATATATTTCATTTAAGAAATACTCTCACCTCTATTTTTAAATAGATGTAGACTTAAGTCTAACGGTATTCTAGCCACGGTAGAATGATCTTTATTGAATTTCTCAAGAATTTTATCCACATAATATGCTTGACTTAATATGAGTTCCTTTGGTGTTTTTGAGATTTTTATTCATAATATCACATCAGCTAGTCTTATATCATTCATGTCAAACCTAGAATGTAACGTATTTTTAGTAGATTTAATCATCTTATCATTACTGCTAACAATGACCATATCATCGAGATATAGCACAATATGACATAGTCATTACTTATCCTTGACATAAACATATTTGTCACATTTATTGATTTTAAACCCATTTTCCAATATAGCACTATTAATTTTTTCATGCCACTACTTTGGTGGTTATTTTAAGGCATACAAAGGATTAACGAATTCACACACCTTCTTTTCTTGTCCTGAGACAACAAAACTCTTAAGGTGTTCCACTTGATTTTCTCATTCAACTCTCCATTTAATAAAGCAGTTTTCACTTTTATTTGAAGTACTTTAAGATTGCATGGTGTTACAATTGCAAGCATCATCTTAGTAGAGTATATCTTTTTTTTATAGGAGAATATGTATCAAAGCAATCAAAACCTCCCTCTATAACCTTGAATTACAAGTCTAACCTTATACTTATCAATTGAACCATCAGTTTTCTTCTTTCTCTTAAAGATCCCTTTGGATCTTAGTGGTTTTCATCTAGGAGGAAGATCCACTAATTTCTAAGTATGATTTTAAATGATGGAATTAAATTCACTCTTAATGGTCTCTTTCCATAAAAGATCTTATAAAGAGTTCATGTCCTCTTTATAAGTTTGAGGCTCAGCTTCTAGTATGCAAGTCAAAATCTAGACTAAAAAATTTTTCCATCCTTACTCTCTTACAACACCTCAGCTCAACCTTAATAGGTTCAACCTCAATAGATTTAACTTTAACTTTAACTTTAACTTTAACTTTAATTTATCCTTTTTGAATTTGATCTAGGGTATGTTCTTAATCCTAACTATCTTCATTCATAATCTCATATGTTCATTTGGATGAATTTGCTCCTTCTTTAGATCTACATGGCAATACAAGTTTAAAAACGTTGTATTTCTTAATTCTATTATTATGTTCTTATGTATGTTTGGGATTTTAAACTTATGCATAAGATACTAATAAGAACTACTTTTATGTGCATATCCAACGAAAATGAAATTGATTGGTTTTGGCTCTGTTCTCACCTTCTTTATTATTAGAACAACTACTTTAGTAAGATACCTCTCATACTCATAAATATTTATAAGAAGACTTCCTTCCTTTTCATAACTTGTATAGGGTTTTATCTGCTTTCTTTATGGGCACTTTATTTAAAAGGTAATTTACTAATAAAATAACTTCTCTCTACATATTATAGGGAAATCCATAACTTATTAACATTGCATTCATCATTTACTTCAAGGTGTGATTTTTCCTCTCAACAATACCATTTGACTGAGGTAAATAAGGTGCAGCGACTTCATGTATAATTTCATGTTGCACACAAAATTCTCTAGATAGGTTTTCATACTCACCATCATGATCACTTCTTAACATCTTAATTATTCTACTGAGTTGGTTTTCAACTTCTTTCTTATAGAGTTTAAATTTCTCTATAGCTTTGTCCCTACTTTTAAGCAAAAACACACAATAATATTTTGTCCTATCATTGATAAAAGTAATAAAATATTTCCTTTCACCTCCTATTTGTATGAACTTTAAATCACACATATCACTAAATATTAAATCAAAAGGTTTAGTATTTATTTCAACTATTTAAAAATATGACGACATTAATTTTGCCTCAATACAAATTTCATAATTATTGTTGGAATCAATACGAAAATTAGGTATGTGATTCAAATTAATTAATCTTTTCAAAGTATCATAATTAACATGACCTAGCCTACCATTTCATATATTAAAAGACTCAAACAACTAAGCAAAAGAAATACTTTCATTCATCGTTTTGATTATAGAAATATTGACCTTAAATAGCTCATCAAGTATATAACCCCTTTCCACACATATTTCACCTTTAGACAAAACAACTTTATCTGACTCAATCACTATGTGAAATCTATGCTTATTAAGTAATGAATTGAACAGTGGGTCCTTGCTTATCTCTAAAATAAATATAATATTATTTAGAGTCAGCTCCTTACTAATTTTTTCTAGTTTTATGGGCAAAGGTATAGAACATCCCTTGTCCTAAGCACACGTGCCTAGTGGCACCAATGTCTATCGACCATTTTTTTTTTTTTTTGTGATATTAAGAATAAAAGTCTAGTTTATCAATTTAATCACATCACTAGATCATGTTTCCATTGTTTAAAGTAATCATCAATCAAGGCACATATATATTTAGGAGTGGCATTTAATTCAAACTAAACCGACTAAAATTGATTATCGAATTTTATATTTTCAAACCGACCCAAACCGAATTACATTTAACTCTAAACTAAACTAAACTAAAATTTTCGGTTCGGTTCGATTTTCAATTTGAAACTGAAAGAAATAAGATTTAATGATCAAATTAACAAATTGAAACTGAAAGAAATTGACAAATTAATGAGATTGAAGGAACAAAAAAGTTTTGTTTCAAGCAAAGAATGTACAAATTAGAATTCCCCATATATAACTAAAGACAAAGTCATGCAAGAATGGTTTGAAATTGAAATTGATTTTCGAAGTGATGGTTTGAAATTAAAACAAATACTAAGAATGTTAAGCATTGCCAAGAATGGTTTGAAACTAACTTTCAAAAGTGTACCAAACTGGCAAGAAAAATAAATTGGTCTTCGAAATATAAACACAATCAATCACAAACCAGTTGTCGAAATCGAAAGTGTAGCCTACTGAGAAATACAACCTTATAGAAGAACCCATCGTAATTTTGTTTCTCAAACCCAGCCTAATTCTTTAATCTAGAGATGATGAGAGATCAATATTGTTTTAGAGTAAAAGATTATCTGTAAGAATTAACTTGATGAGGAGACAATAGAGGTAGAGAAAGGCTACGTACGTCACAGGAGTAGATGGTATGAAGTTACCTGACGTGAAGCAAAGATGGTGACGTGAAGATGAGGATGAGGTGAGCTCAGAGGCATGAAGATAGAGGTGAGGTGTAAAGACGCAGAGAGCGAAATGTGAGGAGGTGAGCTTGACGGCATGAAGAAAGAGGTGAGGTAAAGCAAAGATGGGTGGCATGAAGATGAAGCTGAGGTGAAGACACAAAGAGTGAGAGTGAGAAGGTGACCTTTAGAAATTAGGATTAGGTTTAGTTTTAATCATAAGCATCAAAATGGTGTAGTTTTAGTTTGGTTTATCAAAATTTTAAAAATTAAAAATTGAATCGAATCGAAATAATTAAATTTTTAAAATTTTAAATTAAATCGAATTGAATTATCAAATAAATCGAATCAAATTTTTAAATTGATACGGTTCGATTTGAATCAAATAGTGTCCACCTCTACATATATCCATCCATTGGTAAATTATTAGGAATAAAATCTAGTTTATCAATTTTTTCTAACTTCGGCTACCTATCATGCCATATCTTTATGTCCCTGTCATTACCCAACTTTCAAGCCACCCCTTTGGTGATTAAACTTTTGAATGCAATAATACTTCTCCACAAGAGTATCTAACCATCGATGCATCCTCAAAACCTATTCTTTAGTAATATTTAGCCTTTAGGACTTCAGAAGTAAGTGAGTTGGAATCAGTAAGCAAACACTCTTTTTATTCACTACCATTGCTAGATTCAAATACTGCAAGTCCTGGAAGTCTAATCCTTCCATTTTCTTTGAAGTTGTCATTTTTTCCTAATTTACCCAAGGTCTTTTGTACTCGCCCAATTTATAACCTTGCCAAAACCATGTAATAGCCTTTTCAATATCTTTACACATTGAGATTAGGAGAAGAAAATAATTAATTGTGTATCCTAGAATAGCTTTAATAATCACTTAAAGTAATATTCCTTTCTCGCCTTCGATAGCAATCATTCCTTCCAACCTTTCATCTTGTCAATTAGTTGATCTTGGACTACCTTGAACACTTCTTTCTTCGGTTTACCAATGAGTGTTGGCAAACCCAAATACTTTTCATGGCTCTCCAGTGGCTTAATCTCCAATTGATTTTGAATTTGTATTTTAACATTTTATAGTACATTTTACCTTGTTGAGAATTTTTATCTGTCAAGATTAATCTTTTGATGTGAGGCTTCTTCATAGGCTATAAAAATATCAGCAATTTTTGTTTGCCTCTTGTATTGTTGCTTTTGCAATGAGAATATTATCATTTGCAAATATATATATATATATATATATATATATATATATATATATATATATATATATATATATATATATATATATAACAAGTTGTTGTGTATATAACATTTTTATATATAATAATATATCACGAG
>CATIWR010096281.1:0-21462 GCA_949677035.1 Omphalea diandra | reverse complement strand
CCGTTTACATGCTTTTTAGTATACATTTTCAGGTATCTATGGTGCTCGCTAATTATGTTTGTTTTCGATTTTCATTATTATGTGCTATTTCTTGATAAATATTTCAAATATCACTCAAACAATAAATTGCTAATTTTGATAGATTTATTCTTTTAAAATTCATGTGGAAATTCAATTTGGTATTAACATTAAAGGCATGTTTCATAATGCTATCCTCAATAGCAAAATTAGAAGCAAAAAGTTAAAATAAATCATTTTTTAAATAAATCATCTTTTACCAATTAATAATAATTTTTTCAATACAAATTTTGTGAATTAAAAGTTAATTTTTTTAAAGTTAATATTTACAAATTTTATTATTAAATTAAGTTGATAGTATGCTAGAACTATTATTGTAAATAGTTAAAGATATTTTTTAAAATAAAAAAATGATGTAATTTAAGAAATCAAAATAAAATTTAACCACAACAATACCAAACATGCTTTAAATATTTTCGTGATAGTGGCGGAAAGTTAAGAAATGAAAAAACCTTGAATGGTATTATTTCAAACGCCATGCTCTCCTACCTTAAGCATTCCAGATTCCAATGTATGTAAAAGATTAACAAGGTTCTCCATGCTTCAGTACCATTTCATAGTCTATTTCAGTTTTTTTTTTTTTAATCACAATTTTAATATGTATTTGATACATCGTATATAATATCTAAGTCGTTGAATTAACTCAACATTGATCAAATGAAAAAAAAAATGTAATAAAAATTGATATTATGATCATGAATAAAATTAATTTCTTTTCATAATTAGCAACTAAAATTATAAATACATCATATATAAGATACATATAAAAATTACCCATAAACTAGAAATCATTTATCTAGAGTCCTTTGAATGTGCATGTTTTTATCATCTTGAAAGTATTCCTTATAAACTTTGTGAGCAAAGGAAGCTAAACAAGGAAGATAAAGAAGAGATACAGTTGAACAAGTGTGGGAAGATAGCAGAGAAGCATTGCAAAGGATTTAGTTACAACTGTCATAGTCAATTGGTTATTTAAGTTAGAATTAGTTGTAAATCAATTTTTTAGTTTTGCTAAGCGAGAGTTGTTAGTTACTTAGCTTGTCTTGTATATAAGCTACATTTTCTTGTAATTCCAGATTAGATAGATTGATCATTAATAGAAATCTTCCAATTCCTTCATCGTTCTTCTCTTGTGATATGATATTAGAGCCCTAGAAAGATCTAGAGGTTTCTTTTTTTTCTTCTTCTTCTTCTTTGTTCATGATATTTTTTTCTTTTTCAGTCCTAAGCTTCGATTGAATCTTCAATGGCAAATATCAACTTATCTAATAATTCTTCAACTTGAATCCTAATTCTCTCAATCTTTCAAAGGATCCATCATCTCCTTACTATCTTCATCATGTTGATAATCACAATTGTATGATCGTGACATCTGAGCTCATATTCCTGAACTTCGCAACATAGAAAAGGTCATTTCTTCTTGTTGTTTCTATACGTCATAAATAACGATTCATAAATGGATACATTCCTAAGCCAAGTCCTGAACGTCCTAAGTACTTGCCATGGATTAGGTGTAACAACCTCATGGTAACATGGCAACTCAGGTCGATCTCAACTCTTATCACATCCACAGTGTTCTATATGGAAGGGGCTTCTCAAATCTAGGAGAAGCTCAACCAAAGGTTTTCACAAATAGATGATTCTCGAATCTGTCACCTCCAGCAACTCTCATGTTTAATCACTCAAGGAACGAAGACAGTCAATGCTTATTTCACTGAACTGAATGGATTTTAGGAGAAAGTATGAAATTTCGGGCCATTGCCACATTGTTCTTATGGTAAATGCAATAATGATTATTTTCAAGCTTTTGTTGATCATCAACATAAAGATTATGTTTTTAAATTCCTCAATGGTTGGAGTGAGAATTTTCAAGCCATTTGGTCTCAACTCATTTGATGAAACCATTTCCTACCCTATAAACTAAGTCTACAATATGGTTCTTAGGGAAGAAAACCAGAAAACTTTCTTGATGCATTATCAAACTTTTAGTCATTCTCTAGTCTTAGCAATAAAGAAGAATAAGAATGATCTTTACCACACACATTTATGAGAAAACTAAGCATACTAAAGAGACTTGTTATAAATTGATAGGCTTTCCACTAGATTTCAAGTTCTTTAAGGGTAAGATTTCTAATGCATTAGCTCTTAAAAATGGTTCATTTAATGCTTCCATATTAGGGGCTCCACCTGCTGTGTCTTTAGTGAATAGAGGAACTCCATCTAATGTGACTCTAATTACTGTTCCACAACTTAATTTGACCAAAGAACAAGTTACACAACTTATTACTATGTTTGGTGAGCAACTTAAGGTAACAAATATTGCATCTTCAACTATTGATTCTCATGTCATTAATGTTGCAGGTAAATCTTCTTCAATATTTTTTTGCTTCCAATACTTTTCAATCTTGGATTATTGATACGAGGGTAACAAATCATATTGCCTATTCTTTGCACTTCTTTTCTTCCTTTAAAATTACAAATTACTTTCTCAATTTTTCTAATGGTATGAAAACCATTGTTATACATGTTGGTGCAATCATTCCTAATGAGTTTCTTACTTTGAATAATGTTCTTTGCATTCCTACTTTCACTTTCAATCTGGTTTCAGTCAGACAACTGGTTTTTAACAAAGACATGTGTTTTTATCTTTCTTCAATAATTTTGTTTCATTTAGACCCTCTTTTCTTCGATAATGATTAGGTTGGCTAAAGTGCATCAAGGATTGTATTTCCTCCAATCATCATCTCAGTTTGTCACTCACACTTCCACTTTTTTAGCACTACCTCTTGTTGATAGTGTTTCCTATAAACTTTGGCATCACAGATTAGGTCATATAGATTTACATCAATTTCCTACTTTGCAAACTCTTTTGTCTTTTGTTAGTAATAAAAGTCAATTCCTTTGTACAACTTGTTATTGGGCAAAGCTTAAAAGATTGCCATTTTGTCCTTGTGTTACTATTGTTAGTGATATGTTTAAACTTGTACACATGGATGTATAAGGCCCATCTGCTTAGTCAAATTTTAATAAAAATAATTATTTTCTCATAATTATTGATGAGTACTCTAAATGTGCAAGGACATTTCTCATGAAACACAAATCTGAAACTTTTCATTGGGTTGAATATTTTTGTCATATGATTCATATTCAGTTTCAAAAATCCATCAAGATTATTAGAATAGACTAGGGTACAAAATTTAATCTTGCTACCTTCTTTCATTTTCAAGGCATTATCCACCAAACCACTTGTGCATATATCCTTTAGCAGAATGGCACTATTGAGAGGAAACACCAACACATACTTAATGGAGCTAGAACATTCCTCTTTTATGTTAACATTCCTTTGCATTATTGTGGAGAGCTAGAGCATTCCACTTTCATCATTAACAAATTCCTTCACCTCATCTTAATCATAAAACTCATTTTTTTTATGAAATTCTATATCACAAACCACCCTCTTATGATTCCTTGAAATCCTTTGGATGTTTATGTTTTGCAGCAAATCTTCAATCCTATAGAACTAATTTTGACAGTAGATCTTGACAATGCATTTTTTTAGGCTATCCTTATAGCATTAAAGATTTTAAATTTTATGATTTAGATTCTCATTCTACTTTCATTTCTCAAGATGTCAAATTTCATGAAAACGTGTTTCCTTTTCAGTCTCTTACATTACATTTTTATTCTTCTCTTTCTTCTACTCTTCCTCTTCCCACTTTAGATGTTATTTGTTCCAATGTTGATTCTTTTTTGGTGTCACTTTCTTCACCTCTTTCTCATTCTTCACATTCTGTTGCTTTACCTCTTCCTCTTCCATCTAATTTCTCTTCTCCATCTTTCACGATTTCTTCTTCTTCACCTTTTCTTCCTATTATAAGAAGCACCATACCTACTAAAGTTTTTAATTACCTTAAAGATTATCATCATAACCTTTTATCTGCTCATTTTGATATCACTTATCCTTTATCTCAAGTTTTTTCTTATTCTCAACTCTCTCATTCTTTTCAATCTTTTACTTGTGCTATTTTTGCTACACCTGATCCTACTACTTTTGCACAAGCCATTAAGCATGACCATTGGATTGTGACTATTAATGTTGAATTAGAGGCTCTTGCAGCTAATAATACATGCTTCGTAGTTCCTTTACCACCTAACAAGACACTTATTGGATGCAAATGGGTTTTTAAAACTATCACTCTGATGGCACTATAGACAAATGCAAGGCTAGAGTAGTGGCTAAAGGGTACACTCAACAATTTGGTTTTGATTATGAGGAGACCTTTAGCCTTATCGTTAAACATACCACAGTGAGAACATTCCTAGTATTAGCTACTATCAAAGATTGACACTTAGCTCAACTTAATATCAATAATTCTTTTCTAAATAGTGATTTGTTTAACATGGATCTACTTTAAGGATATAAGCTTTAAGGGGAAAATGTGAGTGAAACTGTTGCCACTGATGTTAAGATGGTTTTTAAGCTTCATAAGTCTCTTTATAGACTGAAGCAAGCTTCAAGGCAGTGGAATTTAAAATTTGTTGAGTGTTTAACTAAGAATGGCTTCATTCAATCAAAGTTGAATTATTCTTTATTCACTAAAGATGATGAACATATGTTGGTTGCTTTACTTGTGTATGTGAATGATATTGCAATTGTAAGTAATAATCAGTTGCAAGTGCATAAGGTTAAAGATATGTTAAAGGTAAACTTCAAATTGAAGGATTTTAGACAATTGAAGTATTTTTTGGGTTTGGAGGTTGCTAGATCATCCAAAGGGATTGTATTATCCCAAAAGAAATATACTTTGGAATTATTAGAGGAACATGGAGTTCTTGTAGCCAAACCTTTTGTTATACCTATGGAGGTTAATCATCAACTCACTTATACAGAGGATGGTTTGATTAGAAAGCCATACAAGTACAAAAAGATAATTGGCAAATTGATGTATTTGACCGTGACAAGGCTAGATGTAGTATATATAGTACATGTAATAAACAAATTTTAGGATAAACCTATTGAGAAGTACTTTCAAGCTGCATTAAAGGTACTGAGATACTTAAAGAAAGCTCTATGTAAGGGCATTTTCTTCTTTGCAAATGATGATCTTCAGTTGCATGTTTATGTTGATAATGATTAAGGTTCTTGCAAGGAGAGTAGGAGGTCCTTGATAGGATATTTCATCTTTCTTGGAAATTCTTTAGTAAGTTAGAAATCTAAGCAACAAAATATAGTGGCCATAAGCTATTAAGAGGCAGAATATCGACCAATGGCAGTTGCCACTTATGAAGTTGTTTGGTTGGGATACTTATTGAAAGACTTCAAGGTTCCATACAAATAACCTGTTTTGCTAAATTATGATAACATCTTAGGAGAGTATGAGTAAAGGAAGGTAAACAAGGAAGATAAAGAAGAGATGCAGCTAAACAAACATTCAAATGAGTTAGTTATAACTGTCATAGTCAATTGGTTATTTGAGTTAAATTTAGTTGTAAATCAATTTTTCAGTTTTGCTGAGTTGGAGTTGTTATTTACTCAGCTTGTATTGTATATAACTACATTTTCTTATAATTGCAAATTAGATTGATCATTAATAAGATTCTTCCAATTCCTTCATCCTTCTTCTTTTGTAATAAACTTTACTATTTAGGTCAGTCATGATGTGTATATTTCTTGGTTACACTTCATATTCTAAATGTTACAGGTGTTACGCTATGCGCAAAATGACAAAGTTTACATCTTTAGGCATATTACTTGTAATGAAGAGTATTGTTTATATCCCATAGAATGTTATTAAAACCATACTTGATAATGAACCAATTGGCTGATTAATTCTTAATTTCGCCTATTCGATTCAATTAATTTAATAATATATAAAATTTAAAATAGATAAATATGTTTCTAATAATTAAAGATATAATAATGATATTGAAAATCATCTGAATTAAATTAAATTAATCATAGATCTATTTCTCAATTTTACCAATTTGATTATCCAATTTGATCCAGATTTTAAAATATTGATTCTATATGGAAAAAATGATGTAAAAAAAGTATCAAATTGACGTGTCCAAAAATCCATCTAGCAAAGGTTAGTTGCACATCCGTAGCGAGCGACATTGTAGGTGCCAATTATTAGTGCCACTTGCCACTTTTAGTTGATGACTAAAGATCAATAAAAAAAAATTTTGATCCTTTAAAAATATTTTTTAATAAATATTTATCAAGCTATGCTTTTATGCCAGTTTTTTTAATTAATTCTCTAAAAATATTTTTTATTCACGAAAGTAAAATTGTGAGTTTATAGATAATTTGACTTGTAAAAGTTGAGTAGCACTCAACTACTTGTCTTAGTAGAACTCTCAAGTGAGTTGTTTGATGAGAGAACATAAGTGGATGGCACTAAAACTCCAAAAATGTTTTATATTCATCCTTATTTCTTGCTCCATTCCTGTGTGGTTACTTAAGCTTTTAATTTTTGTATAATCTCCGAACACCCAATTCTCTTCTCCCTTTTAAATGCTTAAGGGACAATAAATCATATTATAACAATCACATTTTTAAATACTTAATCATAAAGGAATAAATGTCATGGCAAATTAAAAAGCTCAATCTATCTTCAAGCCTCCACTTTTTGATGGTATCGATTATCCATACTAGAGGAACCATATGAAAATTATTCTTGATGGTGAAAGCATAAAGCTATGGGACATTGTTAAAAACAGAAGGCAAGTGCCAATAGAGATCAAATGTGAAATTACTACATTTAAGGCCAAAAGTGAATGAATAGTTGATGATGGGAAAACAAATTTTAAGAATAGAAGAGTTATACATATTTTATTTTTTGATATTGACAAAAAGAAATATGGCAAAGTTTGTATGTGCATATTAATAAAAGAGATTTTAGGACTTTATAAACCTAACTTAAAGGTACTAATGAAGTCAAAAAGAAGAAAATTCAAACACTTCATAAAAATGTATAAAACCTTCATTTACAAGTCCAATAAGACCATTATTAAGATGTATAATCACTTTATTGATATGATGGAATCTTTAAAGGCTTTGAATAAAGTGTACTTAAATGAGATATAATTGCCAAGATATAAAGGACTCACTCCAAAGAGAAATTGGAAGCAAGAAAGATACTAACTAAAAACATAAAAGATGGATGCTTTTTTATAAGATGAGCTTATAAGCCTAAAGGTGATGAACTGTAAAAGAAGTAGAATTTAACATTAAAGGCCAAAGAAGTAAGTAAGGATTAATATTTCTTATCAAGTGAAATTAAAGGTGATAAAATGACCTTGATGACATTGGTAAGATGTACAATTTTAAGAGAAGTTTCTAAAAGGCTAACTCATAAAAAGAGATCAAATAATTGCTTTAGGGAAACAAAATAGGCCACATTAAAAATGATTGCCCTAGCAGTAGCAAGAAGAAGAAGTCATATTCCAAAAAGCATAACAAAAAGAAGAAAAATTATCAAAGTCACATGGGATGACACAATGGAGCAAAATGTGAAGAGTCTAATGAGAAAGAAGATGCAAATCTATAATTCATGGTAATGTAGTAAGAACAAGAAGATGAAAATGGCAATGAGGTAAATCCATTTACTTCAAATTTCTTTTTTAAGTACTTGAAATGTCAAAAATATGGCAAGGCTATTCTTGGAACTAATGCTGGAAAGCTTTGGCATGTGAATGCTAATGGAAGGCGTTTTCAAGATGGTTGGGAAATTTTGGCTAAAGATCATGATTTACATGTTGTGATTTATTGGTGCTTAGACATGTAGAGGATATGGTGTTTGATGTTATAGTTTTTTACCTTATTATAACACATAAATCTATTTGAGTGTGCTAAGACCAATGATCATGTCTTTTAGTCAATTCCAATTTCTTTTTTCAAATACTTGAAAGGGAAAAAAAGTGACAAGCTTATGCATAGAACCAGTGCTAAAAAGGTTTGACATGTGGCCTGCTGTATGGTAGAACCAATTCACCAAAATTGGGGTATAATTGCCAAAATTAGAAACATTAGCTATAAATGAAAATCAACATACATAATTAATTATGAATGTGTTTATTATTTAATATATTAAATGGTTATTACTATGCTTGCGATGTCCATCTTAAATTATCTTTTCATTTTTTGCTATTGTAATTATATTTGTCTTTTTTATGCAATTGTTATATTTGTGATTTATATTTCTCTTGCCATACTATAACTGTTTAGTTTTGTTGAATCATATTTCTATTATAATATATATTGTTTTGCTTAATTTTGCGTGGTATTCCATTTAGTTAACAATGCATTTGGAGATTCTGCTTAGGTTTTTCATAACAAACAATTACTTGCATCGTTATATAGTGAGATAATTATACTTAAATATATGGATATGTTGCTAACTGAACTTTATGACTGTGTATTAATTATATAAATATTTATTATTTGATTGTACGTACGTAATACAAGAGTAATTATGGATTCATAATACATCTTGACAAGTTTATATACAATTGTCATGATCCCTCTAAAATCATTATAATAACATATTAGATGAAGAGCTTATGAATTTTTCATCTTTTATGGAATCGTCATGTGTTATGTGTGTTGTATGGAGCACAAAAGCAAAAAAAATCTATATATGCAAAAAAAAAAAATGTCAACAAGAATTTTATATTTGCCTATACCATTTCTAATTGCCATCAAGGGATTGATGATTGTGCCTCAAACATATAGCATTTGTTCGCTATCATGTGACTTGGCCACATTTTTTAATAACTATTGATATTATGTCATGCACTTGTTTTTTTGACACCTTTGAATAGCCAATTTTATCATTAATTACAAAGACATTAGCAACTAATCCATTAAATGTATATGAAAAAGGCTACACTCCTATGCCTTTAGATAAAATTATGCCTAAAGCACTCATTTACAAGTATTTGGCCATGTCAAAACTTGACAAAGCTACTACGGTTGAGGCATTGTAGAAAAAACATATATGTTACAACCCTAAACTGTAATAAATATAAGCTTTAAACTTTGATCTCTAAAATTCGTACTCTCACGTCTCTTAGTCCTAAAACAATAAGTTGTTGGCTATTAGTTGATTGTATATAAAGTTTCATTATATTGCCCAACAATTATAAAGCTATTGCGTTATATGAGGGATGTTCATGATCGTATAATTAAATTGTGATCCAAATAACATGGTCTATTGACTGTTTTACATAATAGATTTGCTATTGTACATTTATTGGTAGCTCCATGAGCTTTTGAAGATGAATTCCTTGGAAAAAAAAACCATATATGCCTATAGCTAGAAATTCCTTTACATTTCAATCACTTGCCATTCATGCATGAAATGTGAGAGTTTTGTCTTATCAGAAAACACTGAACTAAGATGAAAATAAAAAATAAAAAAAGAGCTCATAGGTTTTCCATATGTTATGATACCATCAAGAATTATCTTGAAGTAATTAGGAGTGTCTCCCTTAAACATGAAAAGTGCTTACAATAACCAAGGCACAATCAATTTATATGTATTGTGAGTTACCATTAATTGTTATAGCCTCTTATTCATAATCTACTATTAAGTGATTTATACCTAACATCAATTTGTGATTGTAATGTTCTATGAAATACTCTTTGGCATTCATGTTTACAAGTAAATGATGTGTTTTATGTTTCATTACTCTAATATAATCTAATGTATCATTAGCTATCATTAGTTAACAATATACAATAATTGTACAAATTATGAGAGCTTTGTAAATGTTGTATAATTTAATACTGCTGCTATAAAATCCATTGTCTCGAAACATATTTTTTATTTATTTAAATTAACTTTCATTTTTTTGTATATTAATAGTTATCTTCGCATTGCATATTATTTTCTATCACCAGTTATGTGTATTTTGCTCAATTTGTTCATATCACACTTTGTTGCAAGGAGTCGGTTATGTGTTCATTGTTTAATCCAAGTTAAATTGCTTCATTTTATGATACTATTTATTTACCCCAGGCATTGATATATTTTAAGATTCCATCTCCATTTTTTGTTATCATATGGTATAGCATTCCCTTTTATAAAGGTTATATAAACTAAGATCAAGGCAAGATATATACAATACCATTGATGGTGATGGATCCCTTTGTCAAATCAATAGGTATAATAATGATGTCTATAGTGATGTTTGTTGACAAATTGATTAAAATTTCCTTTGAATGTGTTGCCCTAAGACTCATATATTTTCTGAAACATTGATTGATGTTCTCATGCAAGATGCAAAAACTTTTGGGCAAAATTTAATGCCTAATCTAAACAATCAACCACACAAACATCGATCCACTATGCACTCAACATCAGTCCCTGTTACTTTACTACTACTTCCATATGAATATGTACTAGTTGATGTTACCATTGCAAAATATATATCACCATATAATAGTACCTTCGTGTGCTTTGCTAACATCCATTTTTTTTTTTATGCTCATCCTTTACTCTATGAGAATCGTGCTAGTTTGTTTCATCTATTTGGATGTTATTTCGAGTATTCGGGACAATGCATCACTGTTGAGCAATCAAGATGATGCGCCATCGATAATTAAAAATAGCAGTAGTTTTGTGATTTATATTAGCACTGCTTCATTGAGCTATCCTTTACAAAAAGTTAGTTTTCTTTCCTTTGTCAAGCCTTGATTAGTGCTCACACTATGGATTGCTTTTGATTTCTATTAAGCTTTCATTAACCTATCAAGTGCTTACTTGGAAAAACTGATTTTGATTTTCCTGAACATGAGTGCCCTCACTGCGGTGCCTTATTTTGGCAAGCTAAATGTGTTGGATTTAGGGAGCGAAGGAAACAACTCTTTTTTACTCTATGCTACAAAAAATGTAAGATTCTCTTGTCAAGAATGCAATAACCTCCCAATTTTTTGCATGATCTTCTTTTGTATAACCGAGATAGATAAAGCATATATTTTAGAGAAAACGTATGACTTTATAATTCGATGTTTGCATTTACTTCGATAGGAGCAAAAGTTGATTATGACATTAATAAAAAGGTTGGCCCTTATGTTTTTAGAATTCATGGTCAAAATCACCATGCAATTGGATCTTTGCTCTTATTTTATAGTGAAAAATTGAAATTTGCATAATTATTTATTTATGACATAGAGCATGAGGTTCAAAATAGGTTTTCACTTATAAAAGATGATGAATCGATGAAAGAGCTCAACATATTTATTATCCAAGGTTTAATAGACATGTTTAATGAATATAATACTATAACACAATCATTCCGAATATCATAATAAGGAAAATATGTTCCAACTAGTTAAGTTAAAATTAGTTTGTAAGCGATCTGGTGATACTAATCAGTATAATAAACCAACATCTTCAGAAATTGCTAGATTGATTATTGGTGATTTTGGTATGTTTGATGAAAATTGAGATATCATTGTTGAACACAAAACAAGCTCCCTTAAGCGTATCAATTATCTACACCCTCAGTTTTATGGTTATGCAATACCCTATTTTGTTTCCCTACAACAAAGATGGCTATAAAATGGACATTGAATATGTATATTATGATTTTGATAAACAAAACACAAGGAAGGAAGTAACAATGCATGAATACTACGCATATCATTTACAATAGTGTCATAGAGAAGCTGTAACAGTGTTGACTAAAGGATGGTTATTTCAACAGTTTATCATTGATGCTTATTCATGTGTTGAAGAAGAATGCTTAGATTATATTAAATGAAGAAAAAAAAAATTGGATCTGAAATATATTCTGAAATACACAAAGCTCATACAAAAGGAATGACCAATGTTAATGATATTGTAAAATCAATAATATTACCATTTACGCATGCAGGTAGTTTGAGATATATGTTAAAATATTATCATGATGCAATGACTATATGTAAACTTTATGGCCACCCTGATTTTATTCATTAAATTTATGTGTAATCCAAAATGAAATCAAATAAAAAATATATTGAAACTAATCCCTGACCAAAGACCTAAGGATACACCAAACATCATCAGTAGGATTTCCAAAGTCAAAATTATTGAAATGATGGATGTTCTAAAAAAACAAAAACATTTAAGGCAAGTAATGGTTTTATTATATACAGTTGAATTTTAGAAGTGGGGTTTCCCTTATATTCATTATTTAATTTGGCCTCACAAAGATTAAAAATTTCTACAATTGATACTATAATATTAACATAACTTCCTTGCAAACATAACGACCCTGAAATGCATTGAATCATCTCCAACTTTATGATTGATGGGCCATACAGAATTGCAAAACCTAATACGCCATGTATAAACAATAAAAAATGTTCCAAATTTTTTATAAGGAAATTCACAAATGAAACAACGAAAGACACTAAAGGCTTCCTGATTTACAAGCGATGAGATAATGGTAATTTTGTTGAAAAAAAATTTAATTATTCTTGACAATCAATTTGTTGTCCCTTACAATGAAGATTTAATTGCCAAGTATGAAGCTCATATAAATGTTGAATATTTGTCCATGTCAACATGGATTAAATATCTCTTTAAATATATAAATAAAGGAGCAGACAAAATTTGAGTTGTTATCAATGCAAATGAAACTTATACCATAGATTTAAAATCAGGCCATACCATGACCGTTGATGAAATATAAACATATTTAGATTGTCGATATATTTTGTTGTGTGAAGCTGCTTGGAGACTTTTTGAATTTCCTATACATCATAGTGAACCCGTTGTCTAAAGACTCCTCGTACATTTGCCACTTAAAAATCGAATTATCTTAAGAGTTGGTCAAACTCCTGGTTCAATTGTGCATAATCCAAATTCTACTAAAAATATGTTAACTGAGTATATGTAAACTAACAAATTGAATTATTACTAGTGACACCTGACATACCAGAAATTTCCTACTCAATGGGTTTAGAATAATAAAGACAAAGTATGGACTATATGTAAGCAAGGATATTGCATTGTCGCATTATTTCCATTCATCCAAACACTGATGAGCTTTATTACCTTCGAATGCTTTTAAATATTGTCAAGGGCACGTAAGTTATGATGAAATTAAAACTGTGAATAACATACAATATTCGACTTATCGAGAGGCCAACATTGCTTATGGATTACTAAGAAATGATAATGAATGGATTAAAGCCATAAAGGAAGGTGCATTATGGGCCTCAGTTGGACAACTTAGACATTTATTCATTACTTTTATCATATTTTGTGAGGTAAATGAATCACTTAAGCTATTTAACATGTTTTAGAAATATTTTGCCAATGAGATACTCCATAACTTAATTCAAACACTCAATATGTCAGACTTGCTTATTTCAAATACCCATTTAAAAAATCAAGTTTTGGTTGAATTGAAAACCAACTTTAACAAAAATTCAATGTCATTAGCAGAACATGGTTTGCCATTACCAAAAATATCAATGTTCAAAGAAATAAGCAAAAGACTTATCATGGAAGAACTCAATTATGATATTGAACAATTGAGACCTAAGCATGCATGTATGGTCTCAATACTAAACCTTGAATAATGATGCATATATGACATCGTTATTGACATATTTGCTAATAATACCGAGTGATTATTCTTCATATATGGTCACGAGGGAATTGGGAAGACATATTTATACTAAACAATTATTGCAAATTTGCATTCAAAAAGGAAAATAGTTTTAGTTATTGCTTCATCTAGAATTGCAACATTCCTACTTTTTAGCGGATGAACTGTGCATTCACGTTTTTGAATTCTTATTGATTTAATTGAACACTCTACATGTAATATAAAAAAAAAAAAACACAATTGCAATGTTATTAAAAGAAACATCACTTATTATATGGCATGATACATTAATGAGACACAAGTATTGTTTTGAAGCAATAGATAGATCTTTGCGCGATATACAAAGCAAACTAAAATGTGACAAATCGGATGTTTTGTTTAGAAGGAAGCCTATTGTTCTTGGTGTTGACTTTCACCAGATTTTACCAGTTGTTATAAAAGGAACCAAAGAAGAAATTATCAATGCTTCATTAACGAGATCATATTTATGGAGATATTGCAATCTATTCATGCTTAAAACCAATATGTGGTAGTAAAATAAAGATGACACTAATACATCAA
The DNA here is from genome assembly GCA_949677035.1 of Omphalea diandra. Taxonomy (NCBI): domain Eukaryota; kingdom Viridiplantae; phylum Streptophyta; class Magnoliopsida; order Malpighiales; family Euphorbiaceae; genus Omphalea; species Omphalea diandra. Next base: position 7,212 of record CATIWR010096281.1, on the reverse strand, counting down.
GCAAATAAAAATACTTTGTCAAATGGCTTTTATCTGTTGGCGATGGCACAACAAATGAAATCAACATACTGATTATGATAATAAGTGCAATTAGATACAAATCCCTAATGATTTGTTATTGCCAGAGTCAGATGATCCAATATTTACTATAATAGATGCTATATATCTTAAATTTATAGAAAAATATACAAATATTGAATATTTAAAAGAATGCACAATATTCACACCGACAAATGAAATTGTAAATACTATTAAAGATATAATGTTAGATCTGACAAATGAAGAGACACGTACATATAACAGCTTCGATTCAATTTGTAAACATGTACAAATTTAGATGACTTGCAGATACTTTACCCCATGGACTTCTTAAATTCTTTAGAATTCAACGATTTTCCCACAACATGAAATAAAGCTAAAAAAACATACTACAATAATGTTACTTTTGCAATCTTAATCCACATGTCAGCCTGTGTAATGGGACAAGGTTATTGGTGAATGAATTAGGTCAACATGTTATAGCAGTAACAATCATTTCTGAAACTTACATTGGCAATAAAGTCCTCATTCCCTAAACTGTGTTAATAATGACTGAAACAAATGGTCTTTTATATTGAAACGCCAAGTTAAAGTATGCTACTAGATGACCATAAATAAAAGTCAGGGGCAAACATTAAAATTTATTGGTTTATATCTTCATGAACTGGTATTTAGCCATGGCCAATTATATGTTACACTTTTGAGAGTGACTTCTCGCAATGGTATTCGCTTAGTTATATGCACAAACAAATGTGTTCGAAAAAAAGAGTAGCAAACATATACCAAAAATGTCGTTTATGCATAATTATTTGTTGATTTATCTTATTCTTCTTAGCATATCACTTTTGTTTCATATGACATATTTGTGCTATATTTAATAAATCTTTATTTATATTTTTAGCTTTAGACACGTCATACATGCATCTATCATTACTTGATCACAAGTGTAAAAATACTTAAATCAAAGTGCAAATTATTAGAACATGGGAGTCATACAACTTGTTTAATCTAGATGACTTATTTAACTTCAATGTTCTTATGGTTGATGATGATGTATGTTGCTACATATTATTTGCAAATGTGCAAATTTCATTATACTTTAAATTTGTTTGATTCCATTTCATATTGTTTAGGGAACAACCATGCAAGGTTTTGTTTGAAAGGCTGAGATTTCATATATCAAACTATTGTTGGTTGAAGGAGCAATATATCATCTTTCAGGGTTTGAAACTTTACGCGCAAAAAAAATTATAAGGTTAGCAATCACCTATGAGGTGTCAAACTGCCTTATAATACTTTCATTAGAAAAATTGATATTGATGATGGAACAATCACTTTTGATAAATTATCTTTCTTGCCATTTAATGAAGTGAACATGCATACATGAAATGACTTTCTTTTAATCAGTAACACATATACTTTATTACATGTTGTATCTATTCCCATGTGATGTGATATCTCATATCTTATGACTAAAAGAGTTTGTCATCATTTATAGATATCATGGGTCAAATTATATCTATTGGTTGTGTTAAGGCCATCACATGACAAATCGAGTTGCACGAGAATGTGTGATAAAGATACTAAGTGATAAAAAAAGTGTTTTTTTAGGTACATGCTACTATCATTTAGATTTATGCACTATTAGCCCAATTTGACGACCTTTGTTTGTCTTTGCTATAGTTTTGAAGAACTCATCGTTACATTATGGGGGAATTTTGCAATTGAGTTTGATGAAGTATAAGTGTTTAGTGAAGAATCAAATGGGGCAGTTGTTGTAACATTCATTGCAATGTCTGTTAAATCATACAATGGTGTGATTTCATTAGTTAGTTTTGTGCTTATTCTTTGACTTCTTTAGGTTCATGTTTAATGAAATTTTATGATTACTTTTACACATCATACTTACACAATGGTATGTCAAATTCACATTTTTCATAGACAATGTTAGTCCCAACAGTACTTCAGCAATAAAGATTTTCATCAATCCAAAATTTCCAAAAGCATTCACATTCCATAATAGGTATTTAAAACATTTAGACCCATTATATTTTTATAACTCTCAAGCTAACTTTATTACAATTTTGCATTCTGAAAGAGCCATATGCAAAAATCAAGTGAGTTTTACCATTGTTGAAACAATTTATTAATCCAAAAGAGGAGAAGCTAGTAAACCACAAGACAACTGCTAAACTTTTAAATTTGAATGTCCATACTAATAAGGTTACATCTAACTTGTTGATTTTCCTATGCTTGTTGTATGTTTCTTTAATAACAATGATTTCACACTTTTTAGGACATAAAATTTACTTGCATTACCAGGATCAAAAGTCTTGACGCATTTGCAGGATGGGGGTATAAAGCTTGCCTGAGCTATAAGAGTAGCACTTAGAATTACAATGATACTGTCTGGTGTAATGACAAATGTGGTTTACTCAAGGAGGTTCAGGTTCCTTGGTAATATGATAATTATTTTTTCACAACACTCCTTTCTTCCTATTATTGCTGATCTACTTTCCCCTTATAGGTATAACTAGAGATCATTATTGAGGACTCAATAGGCGATGTTGCATTATTGGTGTTTGGCAGCTTGGCTACTGAACTTATTTATGTCTCCACTACCAATTTAGTCAATAATTGTAAGGATAGAAGCTTCATATCATCCTTTATGAGTCGAATATATGGCCTGACAAAAATTTTTCAGATAACTATTAGCCTAAAAGGCAATCAGATATCTTTGATATCCTTTTAAGTGAACAAAATTTTTGATAACCCTGAATAAATCCACACTTCTTCGATTGTAGCATCTCAATCGTCACCTCAACCATCAATATTCCTAATATCCCTATTGATGAAGAAAAGCAAAACACAGGCTTAAAGATCTTTATCATTCCCTGATACATTGCCCGTTGATCAAGTGATTCCTCAATTGCCTGCCTGGACTCCTTCTTCACCCCATGATACTTATCCAATGCCACCTTTATCATCTACTTGCTTATCTCTTAAAGATGGTGAGTTTGGCCCATTACTTGATAGTATTAAAGAAGCTCTTATCCCTACGCTCAAAGCTCCATTGAAAAAAGCAGCCACAGGGTCGTATACTTGTTTTTTTAATCTTTTGTTTCTCAAAAATTTCTTAATCATTTTCTAATATTAGCACTTATTTTTTATTTGCCTTTTTTTTTGTAGGTTGGCAACTAACACTCCTGTCAAAGATAAAGAAACCTAGCTCCTCTATTTGCATTTACTGTCCCTACTTATGTTACTTATAGATGTCGAACTTTTTGTTTAGATCTACATGCATTAAATATAGACCCATAACAAAATATGTAGATTTAAACTTATGAACATTAAAAATGTGACCTAATGTTATAATATTTATGATGCTTATGAACATTGTCCTTTTACTTCACTTTTTTATATTTTATTTCATTTTTAAAATTTATTTATTTTTGTCATCGTAATTCTTATTTTCTATATCTATTTATTCACAACAAAGAGCGAGTAAACACCTAGTGTAATATATAAAAGGCACTATACGAACTGTAGCAATCACCCAAAACATGGTTTAGATGATTTGACTAAGCTATGAGGAGAAATGGTTTACAATAAAGCAATTCATATCGTACTTTGTTGTTGAAGCATCAATAAGGGATTGTAACAGATGAAATAATCTATGTTGATGATATGATTATTACGAGAAATGATAGAAAGGAAATTTACAACTTGCAAATGCTTCTGGCAACTCAATTTGAAATAAAGAATCTTAGGGATTGAAATATTTCCTATATATAGAAGTAGCCCAGTCAAGTCAAGGCATATTTTTATCACAAAGGAAATATGTACTTGATTTAGTAGTTGAAATGGGAATGCTTGATTGCGAGCCTATAGAAACTTCAGTGATTCAAAATCATAGATGGGGAGAACACATAAACTAAATACCTACAAATTGGAAAACGTATCAATGAATTATGGAAAAATTGATATTTCTATCTCATACACGATCAAATATTGCTTATGTTGTGAGCTTCATGAGACAATTCATGCATAATCCTAGTAAGGATCATATGAATGTAGTACTGCTACTATCCGAAAATCTTCTCCTAAAAAAGGACTCATGTACAAGAAGAATAATCATATAACCATTGATGGTTATATAGACACAGATTGGACCAAGGATATTACTGATAAAAAAAAAGTCTATATTAGGATATTTCACTTTTATGAGAGACAATATAGTCACTTGAAAAATTAATTGTAATTTTAGTATGTGTTTAATTATGATTATAATAAATTTATGTAAGTATTTCCTTGTTATTTCAAAATTTTTTTGAAAAAAAGTTGATGGGATTTTATGTTATTATAAATTTTTAAAATAATTTTAATAAAAAATTTAACAAAATGACTTACTAGTATAGCATCAAACAAAAAGAACTATTTTATGCAATATTGAAAAATGAAAAACGACTAGAAAATCACAGTAACTAACAGAAAACTAACAGAAAGTCATGGTAGTTAAATATGAAAAACTATAGAAAGTCATGGTAATAAGTCTTATAATATTTAATTAATAGAATAATCTAACAATATAGTTGAACAAATGCAAGAAATTAAGTTATATAATATTGAAACATAATAGACAATTTAGTTATACATGGTAAACTGCAAGCTATATAATAATTAACCCTTTAGTATTTTACTTATATATTATAAATTATGATAACATTTAATTACTTTAAGACTTAATTAGTGTATCATATTTAAAATTTTCATGTTTAGATTAACATGACTATTATGTTAGAATAACCTCTGCCATTTATTTTAAATAAATGATTTAGATTTTATTAAAAAATTAAATATCAAATTTCAAATGCTAAATAATTACATGCTAAAAGTAAAGCTTTGAAAGGTTTTATTTATTTTAAAATATTATATTATATTTTTATTTTTATTTAAAGATATTGAATTTTATCATTTAATAATAGAAATAATAAAATTATGTAGATTAGTAGTTTTATTAAAATTATTAAATAGATTATATGTATGCATTGTAAGTTGGTAAATTTCATACATTAAAACAATTTGTCTGTTATTACGTTCATTTCAGTATATTCAATTAACTAATAGCTATAATTTCTTAATTACTATATTGTTTCATTTTTTTTTTCATTTAATTGTTTAAGAATTTAGATTAGCAAAGTAGAGAAGACCATAACATGCTTAAATATAATAACAAAAAATTTAATATACTGTCATATAATTTGAATTTATTAATCAAATTATTAGAAAATTTTTAATTAAATGTTATGACTTTTTACCATGAAAATTTGAGTTTGTTTTATTATATTTTTAACTTCATTTTTTAACTAATATGATATTATTTTTATTCTAATTTTAAATTTTTTTTATTATTTTTAGATGATAAAAATAGTAATAAACATAAATTATATCTAAAATATAAATAATAAAATTACTAAAAAAATAATGTTACTTTTTTTTTTATCAAGTATAAATAACCTTGATATTATATTTTACTATTTTAATTATTCTTATTTGAGTGTTGATATTATCTATTATCTAATTTTACAAGCTCATCTTTAAAAATTGTTATTAATGTATTAATATAATAGTTTTATAAAGATTCGCAAAAAAAAAATTAAAAGAAAAAGAATCTCATATAGAGGAATTATATATGAAGAGTTAATAAACTTTAAATATTAAAATAAAAAATTAAGTCCCTTCATATTTGATAAAATTTTTATTTATATAATATAAATTGATTGACTATAGCAAGCTAAGTTAAAATTTAGCAATTATAATTATTATAATTTCATATATTTATCGTATTATTGCAGTTTGATATTGTTAATATGAATCATTATATGGTAGTCATAATATATTTATATTAAATTTTATAATAACTATAATTATAAATATTTAATATATTATTAAATAATTAATATATAAAATAAATATTAAATGATATTTAATAAATATTATAAATATAAAATAAATAATTAATATATGTATAATTTTATAATAAATTTCATGAATTTTGTGGCACTCCACTTTCTTTTGCCTACCGTTGATATAAGAAATTGGGCCCAAAGTTGAAAGTTGAAACCGAAATGTGATTCTTCCAAAGATCCAAGAGTCCTTTGGAACACTTCATACGCATTCTATTCGAAAAGGCCCATATGGCATGGGCCTGTAGTCCACAATGAAGATATAATGGGAATTTATTTTTTAATAATTTTTGTGAGCGCATATGATTCCTTAAATATATATTTCAAGTGCATGCAATAATTTTATATAAAATTGAAGTTATTATGAAACTACAAGTTTCAATTTCCCTTTTTTAGTTGGAACAGCAATCCAAAAAAGAAAAAAAAAAATAATGAAAGCTACTTAGCTTAAAATGAAAATCAACCAAAAAAAAAAATAATTTTTTTTTTAAGTGTGCTCTTTCTATCTTCTAGTTGTATTGCAAGTTTCAGTAATTTTAGTTATAATTTATTTTAATTACAAGTTTCAGTAATTTTAGTTATAATTTATTTATTTGTAAGCTACTAGGCAGTGGCGGATAAAAAAATTTCAAAGTGAAATTCATATAATTTACAATAAATTATATCGATTAATTTAGCTACATTTAATAAAAATTTACGAACATTAAAATTATATAATGATTATTGATTTCTTTTTAATATAAGAAAAAATTAAAAATCTTATAAATAATTGTGATTTTATTACTGAAATTAAAACAAGTTTAATTATAAAAGTGATGAAGAATATATATATATATATATTAAAAAGGGGTTGAAAAGCTGCATGTAAAAGTTTACTGAAAGAAATTGAGTTACAGAACACTATTATCATTCATATGAAAAATCGGAGCAATATATACATTCAACTAATATAATAATTATAAATAAATTTAAAAAATTAAATTACTTTTATACTTAAAAAAATAAATGATATAAAAGTAACAACAAGAGCCAATTACACAAGACTATCTGAGATGTCAACATAGTATTGATAAGGTGTGTAAAATAGTTATCTACATTCAATATTATTAAACTTTTTCATGGCATAATTAATTACTGAGTTCTACAAATTATGAAAGTGAGGTTCAATTTGTATGACATTATAATTTATATATATATATATATATAT
>CATIWR010096269.1:0-15677 GCA_949677035.1 Omphalea diandra | reverse complement strand
AGGCAAACAATTTTTAATCAAGTGTACCTGGACTAAAATTGTTAGTAAGCTATTTTTAAAATCTGGAGTCTGAAGTGGAGGCTTCATCTGAGGATTAATCCCATGGCCGCGTTTAATCCAACACCTTGTAATTATCATCATTTAATAATTTCAGTGATTTGGATGTTGGAGGAAGAGAGTCTTTGGATAGGTCATTCTTATATTGTAGACTTCCGACTACAAAGTATTGTGCTTTATATATGTGCAAATATAAATAAATATTTTAGAATTAATAAATAAACAAGTTTAGATGATAAACATTTTAAAATTAACTAATGAATAATTTTAAATGATGGATATTTTAGAATTAATGAATAATTATGGATGATGAACAATTTATATTTAAACAATGAATACTATTTTATTTTTATGAGAATTATTTATCTAATATTAATGATACAATTGCTATTGATATTATGTATATTTATAATGAACATCAAGTATAAATATGATCGATATGATCAATATTATTGATACAATTATACATGTAATAAATATTATATACCTAATTGATAATCATTGTGTTAATGAATTAAAATATGATAAACAAAAATGTTACAATTGATAAACATTTATATGATAATTAATGAACATCTAAGTACTAATCAATGAATATCAAGTTTTATAATAGAAGGTTATATGTTTTAATGGATAAATTAACTCATGAACAAATAATAAATATTTCGATATTAATCAATATATATTGAGTTTTTTAATGTACTTAATCAGATAGAAATCAAACTCAAGTACCGTATCAGTATATTTAAAAATCAAAGATATCAAAAATAGTAAAAACACGTGTTGCATCATTAATTTAGAATATTAATTAATTTTAATATGTTCATTATCCACAATTATTCATTAGTTGATTGTAAAACTATTTATTATCCAAAATTATTCATTAGTTAATTCTAAAATGTTGATTATTTATAATTATTCATTAGTTGAATCTAAAATATTTATCGTTCAGAATTGACCATTAGTTAAATCTAAAATATTCATTTATATTTGCGTGTGTGGAGCACGCAAACTATGATACTTCGTAGTCTAAAATCCATTATATAATTTGCATTGGATAGGCAAATGGACCTTAAAGATCGAAGAAGCTTTAAAGATTCAAGCTTTTCAAGTACTTCTCGACCAGGCCCATGAGCGATTATCCTTCATTAAGTAATGGAAGCAAAGAAAGAAAAATAGATGGAGGGAAAATAAATAGCGAAAGAAGAAGATAGATCGTAAAATAGGATGGATATTTGAATGGGAGAAAGTGTTGGAAAAATAAGAAGGGGAGGAAACTTAGGTAGAAAAGCCATCCATTGGATCTGTATTTGGGCTAAGGTTAGATTGTAGGTCTGTTTTTGGGATAGGGTTAGATTGTGTGTCAGAGAGGGAGAAAGACAAAATAAAGAAAATTGGGGAAGAAAGTAAGAAAATTTTGATGAGTTACTTTATATCTTTATTTTTAAAATCAATCCGTCAATAAATTGATCAACTGATTGATTCTTAATTCAATCTGTTTGATTAATCTATTAATTCAATTTACTTAGTTTAACAATAAATAAAATTCAAAATATTATTAAAATAGCTTTACAAATCAGAAAAATATTAAAATATAAAAATATTTGTAATAATTGAAAATAAAAAATAATATTAAAAATTGATTTGAACTAATTATTAATTTTATGGATTCAACTGATCAATTCGATCCGATTTTCAAAATATCATTTTTTATGGGATACAGAGGTTGAATGAATTGGCTTGTATTGTATGAACTGGCATCATGGGATTCATTTTATTGCGTGACGCGCATTAGTTCACTTGGCATGTTATATCAGCTTTAGTAAATCAATTTGGCTGGGAATTAGAGATTTAAGATCTTATTAAAATAAATTAATAATTTAATGATTCAATAGTAAAATTTATTCTTCGATGACTTTTTTAGAATATCCCTTATATAATTAGATGATTTTGACTACAATTTATACAAAAATATTTATTCAAAAATGACAATAGATTCATAGTCTGGCTTTCTTCAAATATTGAAGCACTATCCAATAAAGAGCAGATGATGGGGATGATCTCAGAGATTCGTGACGATCGCATTGAAGAGGACATGCTCAGCTTTGTTTTAACAAAAGATAGGAACAACAAATGTGTATATATATATATATATACACCTACTTATTGTATTTACGTAAAAACATGTTTCCATCTATATCATTATAAATATAGACGAGACCTACAGAAAATTCTGTTTTTTTTTTTTTTTTATAAAATTATTGTTAAGCAAATAAAATAATAAAATAAATTTCTCAAAAGTTATAATTATATATAGAATTAGTTATAAAAATTATTTATTAATATATATTTTCAATTTTATATGACACAATTTTAAGAAAAAATTTATTAAGTTTAAATGAATTAATTCATGACAATCGATCAAATAAATAATATCAAATATTCATAATTTAAAATAAATTAATTGATAATTATAAACTACATATATGAGGTAATTATAACAAAAAAATTAGAATATTAAATAAATAATGGAAGTAATTTAAATTTTAGCTTTTTATTTAAAATTTTTACTTTTTAAGTTTTTCTAATTTTTTGTTTAGAAGTAGTTTAGAATATTTATTTATTGAGTTTTCTAATTTTTTGTTTAGAATATCTTGATTTTCTATTTAGAAATATTTTTTGATATATCAATTTTCTATATTATAATGTAAAATAATGACATGTATACACAACTATTTGATAAAATGACAAACAATATTTAAAACTAATTATGATTGTAATAAAATATTATCTAATTAATTCATACATTCAATCTTACATGACACAATTTTAAGAGAAAATTTATTAAATTTGAATGAAGTAATACCTGACAATCAATCAAACAAATAATATTAATTATTTCATAATAAAAAATAAGATTAGTAGATAATTATGTGTGTGTGTGTGATAATTATAATCAATGACTGTGTGTGTGATAATTATAATCAATGACTATCTAATAATTGCAATATATGATTTTCTATTAATCCAAACCATTAATCTTGTATAGCATAATTTTAAGAAAAAAATTATTAAATTTGAACAAAGGAATTCTTGACAATTTATTATAGTACCTTAGCTATTATATAGTAAAAATTTTGAATGATTAATAAAAGTAATTTGAGCCTTAGTTCCATATTTAAATAAATTTTTATTTTCTTAGTTTCCTATTTAAATAATTTTTTTAGATTTTTCTAATTTACTATTTAGAAATTGTTTAGAATTTTTACTCTTTACAATTTTTTAATTTTCTATTCAAAAAATATTTTTATATGATCTTAGCTTCATGTTTACAATTTTCACTATTTAAGTCTTTCTAATTTTCTATTTAAAATTCTTTTTTATAGGTAACTAATTTTTTTAATATTTTATTTAGAATTTGTTTAATACGATAATTTTCTATTACATAATATAACGTAATGATATGTGACTACGCTTTGCACAATTATTTGATAAATAACAAATAAATATTTAAAATTAATTTTGAGTCTAAAATTAATAATATATTATATATTCAAAATGTTGAATAATTAATGAAATTAATTTAAATTTTAGCTTCTATTTAGAAATTTTCTTTTTTACTTTTTAGGTTTTTAATTTTTTGTTTAAAAATTATTTATAATTTTCATTTTATAGATTTTTCTAATTTCCTATCTAAATTTTTTTTATATAATTTTAATTTCTTATTTAAAATTTTTACTATTTAGGTTTTTTAAATTTCTTATATATAAGGTGTTTTTACATGGCAATTAATTTTTTTAATATGACAGTTTTTTTATAATATAATGTAAAATAATAACAAGTGACTGTATTATAAAACATTGTTTGACAAATAGTAGATAATGGTTTAAAGCTAACTTTGAGACTAAAATTATTAACATATATTGATACTAATCATAAACTCGTGCATTGTGCGAATGATTATAATTATAAATTTTAAATAAATTTAATATTTATTTTCATTAAATACTTAGTTAACTAATTGAATGATTAATTTTTATTTTATAAAGTTATTATTAAGCAACTAAAATAATAAAATAAATTATTTAAAATTGATAATTATGTACAAAGGTAATTGTAATAAATGATTGTTTATTGATTCATATATTTAATCTTATGAGATATAATTTCAAGAAAAAAATTATTAAATTTGAATGAAATAAATTCCTGATAATCAATTAAATAAATAATATAAATATTTCATAATCAAAAATAAAATTAATAAATAATTATACATTATATATGCGAGATAATTTTAATAAAGAATTGTCTATTGATTCATACTTTCAATATTATATAGTATAATTTTAAGAGAAAATTTATAAACTTGAATGAAATAATTGCTGACAATTTATCATACTATCGTTATCTCTTATATACTCATAATTTTGAATAATAAATGAAATTAGTTTTAATTTTAGTTTCCAATTCAAGTAATTTTTTTACTTTTTTGGTTTTTCTAATTTGTATTTAGAAATTGTTTATAATTTTTACTTCTCAAAATTTTCTAATTTCTTGTTCAGAAATTTTCTTTTATAAGATTTTAGGGATGTATTCAATTAATGTGTTTATAAACTTTTTGAAATGAATGACTTTTATAGAGTTTATAGATTTTTTTTAATGATTTTTATGAAATTTATAAAATTTATGAATGACTTTCAAAAATTTTATTTTCAAAGTCTTCAAAAATCTTCAGAGAATGTGAAAGAGAATTTTTTAAATATTTTATCCTAAAAAGTCATCTAAAATTTATAAAAGTCTATTAATTTTAAAAGCTAATAACTTTTTGAATACCAGTTAACTTTTATGGACTTTATAAAGTTATAATTGAATATATCTGAATTTTTATAGATTTTTCAAAAGTTTTTAAAAATTTTTATTAAATACCTTCTGATTTTTACAGACTTTTTTAATGTCTTTAAAAATTTGTATTGATACCTCTTAAAGAGTTTTTAAAAGTCATTATTGAATACCGTCTAATTTTTAAAGTCTATAAAAGTCTTTAATTCTCATAATTTAATACACCCTAAACAATTATTTGACAAATAGCAAATAATGGTTTAAAGCTAACTTTGAGACCATAATTAAAAATATATATTGATACTAATTGTAAACTCGTACATTGAGTGAATGATTGTAATAATAAATTTTAAATAATTTAATATTTATTTTTATTAAATAAATAATTAATTAATTGAATGATTTATTATTATTTTATAAATTTATTATTAAGTAAATAAAATAATAAAATAAATTTCTTAAAATTTATAATTATGTTTGAAGGTACTTGTAATAAAGGATTATTTATTGATTCATACTTTCAATCTTATGTGGTACAATTTCATGAAAAAATTTATTAAATTTGAATGAAATACATTTCTTTTAATCAATAAAATAAATAATATAAATATTTTATAATCAAAAATAAAATTAATAAATAATTATAAATTATATATATGTGAGATAATTGTAAGAAAGAACTGTTTATTGATTCATACCATCAATATTATGTAGCAAATAAAAAAATCTTTAAACTTGATTGATATAATTTTTGACAATTTATTACACTATTACTATCTTTTATATAGTCAAAATTTTGAATAATAAATGGAATTAATTTTAATTATAGTTTCCAATTAAAATTTTTTTATTTTTTAGGTTTTCTAACTTTGTATTTAGAAATTTTTTAGAATTTTTACTTTTTAAATTTTTCTAATTTCCTGTTCAGAAATTTCTTTTATAAGATTTTAGCTTCTTGTTTAGATTTTTTAATATTTTATTTAGAAAATCTTTTTTCATATGACAATCAATTTTTCTATTTCTTTATTTAAATTTTTAATATGACAATTTTCTGTTATATACATAAAATAATGACTTGCAATTATTTGACAATTGATTAAAATTAATTTGGAGACTATATTTTTGTTTTAAATAAATATTTAATTAAATTTTAAATGTAATATTAAATTTTAGTTTTTATTACTAACAAATATTTTAATAAATTTAATAATTTTTTAACTTATGTAAGTTTAAAATTTTGTGGATATTCAATACTTGAATTCACCATAATAATAGTAAATTTTTTAGAATATTCACTGATAATATGTTTTTTGTCATTTTTAAATTTGAAAGTTTGAATTGTATTAATAATAAATTAAAAAATAAGAATAATAATAGAAAAACTTGATATTAGCTTATCAATAAAGTAAACAAATTAGAAGAAGTACTTACATAAATGATGTTATTAACTCTTGGTCCAATATAGTAGTGTTTTTGCTTAATTGATTTATATTTTTACTTTTATGTTTGAGAAAGATGTTTTGCTTATATAGTAAATATAGTTTTTACTTAAATGTTTGTAGTCTAATTTAGAAAAAAATATTATATAAAGAAGTTTAAGTTTTTTTAGTCTAATTTAGAAAAAATATTATATAAAAAGTTTAAGTATTAATATTAATAAGAAAATTAAGTATTATTTATATATTATATATGAAGTTTAAGTACTAATATTGTATAAGAAGTTTAAGTATCACTTATATATTAATTAATATATTTGAAAATTTTCCTGATTAGGAGTAGTTTTGAAATTTTCCTGACTAGAATTTTTTTTATGACAATTGACTTTTCTAATTTTTTATTTATAAATTTTTTAATATTTATTTATAATATAATATAAAATAATAACACGCGGTTGTATAAAATAATAACACATGATTATATTATATATAATTATTTAACAAATAGCAAACAATAGTTTAAAATTAATTCTGAAATAAATGACAAACAATAGTTTAAAACTAATTCTAAAATAATGACAAACAATATTTTAAAACTAATTATGAGATAAATGACAATCAACAATTTAAAACTAATTATGAAACTGGAATTAATAATATATTGATTGATTAATTAAGCTATGTTCTAAAAAAAATAACTAAATTACCCTTTTTAGATTACTATAATCATTTAATATATATATAGTAATTATATAACAATACTAGTTACTAAGGATAAGAATAGAATTGAAACAAGATTAATATTTTATTAATATTTTAAAGTGATAGATATTTTGAAAAAAATCTATTAAAAAACGTTAGATAAAAAGGAATGACGAGAGTATTGGTTTATGAATCATTATTTTTTTTCATTTAATAACAAGAAATAATTTGTTTGTTCGTATTTGTAGCTTTCCATGTCAATGTACGTTCCATGTAGGGAAAACCCACGATAAGGAGTGCATGTATGACAAGGCAAATGAGTCAATCTCTTATTTTCGGTGTGTAATAATTTTGAACGTTAGATAACAATTAAGAAATTAACTAATATATAGTATTACTCTTATTTATAGTCAAAATATCATGGAGAAAGAAATAAAATACCTGGTTATTACGTAATAATGAAGAAGTGAAAGGCTTTGTTTAGTTAAATTATAATTTGAATTCAAATTTATAATCTTACAACTCTGATGGCACAAACTAAAGACTCATTAGTAAGACAATAAATAGATAATTTGCACCAGTAATCATCGTATTATAATTCAAATTCTATTGCAACTATATAGAAAAAAAACTTATTTTTTATAATCAGATTACTGAATTATAATTAAGATTGCAATCAACTTTTTTTCAGCTGATTAACTTATGTCCAACCACTAAAAAGCTAACTTGGATATAAAATAATGTTTTGTATTGTTGATGTCATAAAATTAAGGACAGGTGTGTGACGACATAGACAGAATTGTCACATCACCCCCTAATTTTTAATCTTGGTCATTGTGATAAGTTTGCAGACTTACTCTAATTTAATCAATCTAATGCAATTTGCAATTAACAATAGATCTAATCCATCTGCGATTAACAAATTGAGGTTCAAATTTTCATTGTCACACAATGGGTTTGCATCACAAAAACAAGCAACCCGTGCCACTCGCTCTTCTTCTTCAACTGGGCATCAAATCCATACCCTTACCCTACCTATTATGGCCATACCACTGTTATGTGGCAATCACTGACCTCGTACTGTCTCATTTCTTCTTTTGATGTAGACTTGCTCTATTTTCACCATTTTAGGGTTTTACCCCTTTTTATTCTCTATTTTCTTGATTTCTAGGGTTCCTTAAATCGAAAGATCTAGAAACAGAAAAGAGAGAGAAGAGAGAAGTTCAATTTTGGATAAAAAAAAAAGAGTAAAAAGTGTCTTCGGCTTTATTGCATCAATAATAAAAAAATATTATTTTATGTTTCATGTCAACGCTCGATTATCGGATACTTGTTAATCAGTCAAAATAAGTTAATCATAATATTATTTACAATTCAGTGATTTAATTGCAAAAATTAAGTTTTTTTTATAATATAATAGAATTCGAATTATAATATGGTGACCGGTTGTATAAATTACTGGACAAGGAATCTTTTACCATTAATTGAAAGTTGAAACAATAGACAATGGACTCCATAAGATTTCATACTTTCCATACATACTGTTTTGACATAAGATTTCAATTCTTGAGATCATATATATATATATATATATATATATATATATATAGTTTTCTGAAATAATTGAAGCAAAAGGGCATGTATGTAAGCATAGAAAATTCCAACAACCACTAAATATTTATTATTTTCGCAAATTTTGTTAGTTAAATTCAGTCAGTACACAAGTTTAGATGTTTATATTTGACTTTCACAATTTATAGATTATGATTTTATATAAATCTCCAAACTATAAACCATGCTATAAGTCATATAAAATTATAAATGATTAAAAATAAATATCATAGATATAACCAAACTAACCAAAATAATTTTATAACTTAAAATAATAGTTTAATAAAATTATTATTATTGATAACCCAAAGTAATAGTCAACCAAATAAATAAGGTAGTAATAGTATATATTGGTGAAATTAATAAAAGCTAATTCACAGATAAATTATTAGGTAGGAACTCAATTTTCTACTTGGAGGAAAGACATTTGGATGGCTAACAATAATTAAGGATAGGTGAAACTTTCATATTTGGAAAAAAATAATAATAATAATACAAGTAATGTTGATTGCATTCAGATAATATTATAAAGTGATTTAAAAAAGTGTTAAGTTTTAATGACAAATAAGTTCTGAAATTTTAAGTTCAGTAATTTCACTTGTTATTTATTGTTAATGTGGTCATATATCTTATTTTAATAATTTGATATCTACATACCGTATCCTACATCATAAGTACATAAATTTAAATGTTTATATTTAATTTTCAAATTTTATTGGTTAAAATTTTATATAAATCTCCAAACTACAGATTATACTACGAATCATATAATACTAAAAAGCAATAACATAATATATTAGCATGAAGGTTTTTATTGTACAATCCGATTACACAAAGAAAAAAGTAGCAATCAATACATATATAATTTTTTTGCTTTCAAAATCTTATCAACATTTGGCATTTTATTATTATTAGATAATTGTTATGGTTATCTCATTTTTTAATATTATTAAGCAATTATTATGTTTATCTCATTTATTTAATTAGCATATCCAAATTAGATTTGTATGATTAAAACTAATAATTAAGGCTAAGCGAAACTTTCATGTTTAGGAAAACTTAATATATGTAAAGTTTTGATAGTAATTAGAAAAAAATAAATGTTAATTAAAAATGTAAATTGTCAATTTTAGTGATAAATAAATTATGAGATTTCGGGTCCAAAAATTCCAATCTTAATTGTTATTTACTATAAGTGTAACAATCAATTTTAAAGAGTAAAGTATATATATAAGTACATACATAAATTTTAAAATGTATATTTTAAAATCTTTTTAACCTTTTGCATTTTATTATTATTAAGCAATTATTCTGTTTACCTCCCTTATTTTAATGTAGATTTGCCAGTTAGTATGTCCAAGAGAGATAGATAAAATTTAATTTAGGAAGGAGTTGAAATAGATTTTTAATTGAATTAAATCATAGTGGTATCATATATAAACAAAAGAGTACACATCTTAATACAACTATTACAATACGAAATCTATATGCAATAATTTTTTATTAACTAATAGGATTCACTGAAATTTTTTATATTATGGAGATAGTATCTATTCTAGAATTCTGTCATTTATGCTTAATTAATAAGCGTAGAACTCAGGGATTAAATAAAACAGCCAACGTAGCAGCTCCATCACCGAAAAGATTTCGCCCACTAACGTATTAGGATTCATCATTGCAAGGAATAAAGCTGCCTGATACCATTTGCTTCAAAATCCACCTCTTTAAAATGTGCTATTGCATGGGCCCAAGCTTGCAATTGTTTCGGGCTGAGGCCCCAGTGGCCTAGTCGTAAAATTGATAGGCACAGGGCCAACCTACTAAAATCTAGTAGTAAAATGAAGAAGATATCGGCAAGCTCACCCTAAAAAAACATGCACATCTTAGGTGGCAAGTACAAATTCCAAATGAATTTTCACCATTTATCAACCACACATGAGCTTGAGAAAAATATAGACAAATGCTAAGACACTCCCAAGATGATATGAACTATGCATTGAGAAAATGCCTCTCTTATCAAAATGACAACACCAGCTATCGGGAAAGGAGGAGCGAGGCAGAGGAAGCTGCAATATCATCTCGACTTTAAAAGGAAAAAGACTTGGCTATATTAAATTAGAATCCCATGAACCATCTAGTTTAATAAATGAGGCTATTAGAGTATCCTAGGTAAGGAAATTAGTGATATGACTTTAAAACTATGAGGCATCAGTAACCATATGGCTCACCTTATATCTTTATCAAAGATCTGTCACTAATTTACCAACGAAAACCCCTCTAATATAGTGAACTCCCCTATAAAAGACTACGCCAAATGTAGGATGGCTGAGGCCCAAGAGAGGCAGTAAGGATCGAACACCTAGGGAAGTACTTATCATATAATACACGAGCTATCAAATAGTATACGCCATAACAACTTTCTAACCATCACTTGATTTAAAAAAAAAAAAAAATCTTCAAATTCCTGAAACCCATACCATTAGCAAATTTAAGCTTGCACAAAGCCGCTTAAGACCACTAATGATGGCGCCTACCGCCAACCCTTACTACAAATTTGTGTGTAATCATTCAGTGTCATCTAGTATAGATATAGACAATTTGAAACTCTGAATCGCATAAATAGAATAGACTGTATCACAAACTTGATGAGAGTTTCCTCACATCCGATGGAGAAAAGTTTATTTGATAATCCATGCAACCTCTTGATTACTCGGTGACGAATACAACCAAACAGGAGTTGCCTGTTTCGTAGAGAAACAGTAGGAAGACCCAAATAAACATAATGCCCAAGAACCTCCTGAATACTAAAAATATCCTTAACAACCACCATAGTTGTATTCGAATTGAAGGAGAAGGCTGAATTCTTAAAATTTATAAGTTGCTTTAAAGCTACCTCATAGGTCCTCAAACATTCCTTCAAGAAAGAACATTCTTGAGTGGCTTGGCAGAAGATGAGACTATAATCTATAAAAAAGAAGTGAGAAGTTACAAGACATGCATTTGTAATTTTAACACCATAGATATGACTCGAATCAGACTCATCCTCAAAAGACAAATCTTAATTTAGCTTAGCTATTAATGATTGTAAGGCGTTTCTTTCCAGGTTGCCTAATGGGTCTTATTTCTTTGTCAAGAGAGAAAAGAAGTAACTACTTCTTATTTGAAAAAATATATGTATTACAGCAAGAATTAAAAACTAGATATTCGAATAAGTTGAAAAATATTGATTTAAATGTGCTATAGCATGATCAATTGGACACGTTTTTCAGGTCAAAAATCATACATTTTAGGTTTTAATGAACCACTTTTTATTTTAAAGAAATTTTATATTTTACTTTTCTTTCCTTTTGGATTAAAATTTTACTTTTTTTTTTAATGTGTTTTAGGCATTTAGGTACCTATATAAATTTTTAGAAGATTCTTTAAACATTTATTCGAAAATATTCTTTAATCTTATTCTTTCAAATTTTAGTATTAATTACTTTTGAGTAGTTAAATTATTTTGACTATCACACGCTGCTTCAATTTGTATGATTTTTTTATTAAAGATATTTTGTAAACTGTTTCAAATAAGTTCTTATATAAACTTTTTTAAAACAATTATCCATTTTTCATTAAATAATTAAAATATTTTAAATAATATTCATTTACAATTTTATACTAAATAAATATAAATAAAATTTCTAAAAAATAATATGAAAATTTAAAAATCCTGCTTCAAATATTTAATTGCCGAAACAATATAAAAACTTAAAATCCCTATCTGACTATATGGCAAATTTATTCAATTATTATTTTATAAAAGACAAAAAAAACTTTTAATATTATTAAAAGCAAAAAAGTGAAAACACTATCATCCCTTTAATTGTAATCAACTTAAAAATAAATAAAAATAAATGAAAGAAAAAATCCAACTGCTCATTTTAATTCATACTTTTTATCCTGTTCATAATATAATTAAATAATTATTAGAAAGTAAAATTATTAAAGTATCATATTCATTTAGAATGTAAAATAGTAAAATGATCCCATAAACTTATGAATTAAATTATTTTATAAATTTAAAAATATTTTAATAATTTAAAATCGATCAAATTTAGGTTGATCCACAGTTTAAATTAAAGTTGAATTGGATTTACTTAAAAATTTGTAAATAATTTCAAGCTTTATTTTGATTATTTTAGATTTTTTTAAATAAGTTCTACCAGTGTCAATTTTTTAAGTTTATATACAAATACAAGGAATCTTTCACAAATTAAAAATATAAAAATATAACAAAAATTAATAATTTCTTCTCTTAATAAAATTTAAATTCTATTTTCAATTTATAAAAAATTAAATTTGATCATTTGTTTCCTATGACGTATATAAGGCTAGAACTTATAACTAAAATTAGGTACTACAAAACTAAAATGATAAAAGCAACTATGTTCAATACTTTCTTTTTTTATCCTGTTCCTTCCATTGACAATAGTGAACACTTGGTGGTTGAAGCTAAAATTATTAACAATAATAACAAAGCATTATGACTCAAAAAATCTAAACATTTTTTGAATATTTAATTTTGCTCAAAATTTCTAATTGAGTTAATCATACCTTAATTTGAATAATTGATTTTAGTTATATTCAAGATCAAAATTAGAATCGAGTAAAGTATATATTTGAACTATATTGATTTTTATACTTTTTAATTAGAAAAATTAAACTCAAAATTAAGTTTAGAGCTTAATTAAAATTATACTTTATGGCTTAATTTATGAATTTTTAAGTATATTTAAAACTTTTAATTGAACCAATTATACCCTAATTGGCTAATTTCTTTCAATTGTAATCCAAATCAAAATCAAAATTTAGTGAAGTATATATTTGAACTCAATTAGATACTTTTGTATTAGTTTTATTATATTTAAAATTAATTTTAAATCTTATTAAGATAATAGTTCTATTTTTTTGTTGAATTTAAGTAATTTTGCATATAAATATTAAAATTTTCTTTTATTTTACATGATAAATAATTAATCTTATATTAAAAATAATTTATTATTCTAATATTTTTAAATTATAAAATTTTATTTGTATATATTTAAATAATAAACTAATAAATCCTTAATTTTTATTTTAAAAAATATTTTTTTTCAAAAATGTTCATGCAATTACTTATTTTAAGATTTCATATAAGTTTTATTTTAAATGGCTAAATAATTGATTATTTAAAATATAAAATTAATTTTTAAATGGGAGATTGAGAGAAAAAATTAAAAAAAAAAATGAGAGATTGAAAAATTTTATAAATTAGAATTTTAAATTTTAAATTTTAATATAAAATTAATATTTATCATATAATAAATACATAATAAATATAATTAAGCAAAAATATGATTAAATTGAATAAAAAAAGGTCATTTTAATTAGTTTCTGAAGTTAATTTTGGTTATGATTGAACTAATTAAAAAATATAAGGATTAATATACTCTAAATACGTACTTTATTTATTTTTAATTTTAAATTTGGATATAATTGAAAGCAATTAGCTAAGTTAGGATGCAATTGACTTAATTATAAAATTTGGATTTAATTGAAATTTTGGAAAAAGATTAAAAGATTCAGATTTTTTAGTTATCAAGCCTACTTATATATATATATATATATATACATTTTTTTATTTTGTTGTTTTTATCCAAACCTGTAAAACCAAAAAGATTTTTTTTTTCTTTTTTTCGTTTGTCAACAATTTTAGGTACACACAAAACATATTTATTGCATAGAATGGCACATTTATTTTAGTACATATAGGATTATGGAGTAACAACTTAAACTATGTATATTTTCATACAATAAGTGATAATTTTAAAATTTCTAACAATAATAGTCGTTCATATAATAAGATTTAAATAATGATTTAATGATTCTATATAGTAGATCATGAATTATGGCCCTAGAAATAAACTTAACAAAAACTATATAGAGTTAGTCGGTAAAATTTTGTGGTCAAGTAACTTCAAGTTATATATAATACTGAAATTAACAATTAATGGGTAGAAAAGTTGAATCCAGATTAAATATATTGGCTTCAAAATCAAAAGCTTTGAATTGTTTAGATGCTGATCTCTAAGTTTGAAAAATTGACATGTTGGCGCACTTTTGTTGACTGAGATCCAAAACCACACCCTAGAAATATTTTTTAATAGATTTCTTAACTTTTTTATTACTGTTGCTGGTCAGCGTTCCTACTTTTAAATGTAGAATGGCATGTAATTTTTTTTAGCAACAAAGAATTTCTAAGAGTAGGTTATGGCACGCGTTTTAAATAAATTTATGTAAAATTATTTTTTCGCAATCTTTTTCAAGATATTGGAACTCAAAATCACAGAAACAGGAGCATATCATCTAAGAGTCGCAGCCTTTAGTCCAAGTCGATTTCATTTCTCCATAAATTAGCTGAAAAGCCAACTCAAGCAATCGTACCCTCATCCCACAAGCCCTAGTTAAAAAATATATATATATATATATTTATTGGTAGGGCCTCTTCCTCCTGGAAGCAAAACTCGGGAAATTACCATTTGGCTCAATTTAGAGATTTGGAAATTTTCAAGATTTGACCGAAATTTTAAGGATTTTGAAAATAAAAAACTGATATCGTTTCAATTTTTTTGTTTAATTCGGTTAAGTTTCTTATAAATTTAAAACGGTTCAATTTGATTCGTTGATTCTTTTATGATGATTAGATTCGGTTTGATAATTATTCATATATTCTGTTATTTTAATTTATTAAAAATTAAACTTCATATTTTTATAAATCAAAATAAAATAATTTTTATATTGTTCACTTTTAATCATTCAAAACTAAAATAAATACGTGATAATTTAATAAATTACAACTAATAACTTACATATTAAATATTAAAGTAAAATTATTACTAATTAATAATTAATAAATAGTCTAATTATTAGTAATATATGTTAATTAATAGAGTTAACTAGTAAAACTAACAATATATATATATATATATATATATATATATATATATATAT
>CATIWR010096264.1:0-40957 GCA_949677035.1 Omphalea diandra | reverse complement strand
AAGGGGTTGCTTGGAATGGACCATTACGCTGTTTTCACTTTCTACTCTACCAAACACCCTTGTCATGGGTATTCCTTTGCTTAAAGGAATGTATGGTGATTTTTCTGGTAGTTTGATGGTGCAAATAGTTGTTCTTCAATGCATTATTTGGTACACTTTAATGCTTTTCCTGTTCGAGTATAGAGGTGCAAAAATGCTCATTTCTGAGCAATTCCCAGACACTGCTGGTTCCATTGTCTCCATCCATGTCGATTCTGATATTATGTCACTTGATGGTAGGCAACCTCTAGAGACTGAAGCAGAGATCAAAGAGGATGGAAAATTGCACGTAACTGTAAGAAAATCCAATGCTTCAAGATCAGATATCTTCTCAAGAAGGTCCCAGGGGCTTTCCTCCACAACCCCAAGACCGTCAAATCTTACGAATGCAGAGATTTACTCTTTACAATCCTCAAGAAACCCAACTCCAAGAGGCTCCAGCTTTAACCACACTGATTTTTACTCCATGATGGCTGCTGGGAGGAACTCAAATTTTGGTGCTTCAGATGTGTATGGCCTATCGGCCTCACGAGGACCCACGCCTAGGCCGTCCAATTATGAAGAAGAAGGTGGTGGACTTGGTAACAAGCCAAGGTTCCATTACCACACCGCGGCAGGTGGTGCAACCCATTATCCAGCGCCAAACCCAGGCATGTTTTCGCCCACTGGGTCAAAGGGTAATGCTGGTGCAAAGAAGCCTAATGGCCAACCTCAACAGAAAGGTGAAGATGGTGGTGGCGGTGGTAGAGATTTGCATATGTTTGTTTGGAGCTCTAGTGCTTCTCCTGTTTCAGATGTGTTTGGTAGCCATGATTTTGGTGCTCATGACCAGAAAGATGTTAGGTTGGCTGTATCTCCAGGAAAAGGTATGTTTATGGAAAAAATTTGACCTCCGCGTGCAATGAATTTTTTGTTTTTTTTAAAGTTTTTAGACATAGTTGTTTCAATTTCAATTAGATTGTTTTCTTGAGTTAATAGATGTTTTCTTGGTGGGTTTTGGAGTTTCAGTAGAGGGACATAGGGAGAATCATCAGGATGATTATATGGAGAGAGAGGATTTCAGCTTTGGCAATAGAGAAATGAACCACCACCAAGCTGAGAAAGTTGAAGTCGATGGCAAACCCAAAGCCATGCCTCCTACAAGTGTCATGACAAGGCTTATACTCATTATGGTTTGGAGGAAACTCATTAGAAACCCCAACACTTATTCGAGCTTAATTGGTCTAACTTGGTCTCTAATCTCATGCAGGTATTATACAGTTAGTAACCTTTCTGGCTTTTTCTGCAGACTAAAATTCCATTAAAATCCTGTATATGTTCTCGTCTATTTTTTCCATTCAATTTGTTTTGATTTTTGTTTTTTTAATTTCTCTTATTATTATTATTATTTAATTTGGTGGAATTAATTCTTTTAGGTGGCATGTAGAAATGCCGGCCATTATAGCAAAGTCCATTTCCATTCTGTCAGATGCAGGGCTCGGCATGGCCATGTTCAGTCTTGGTCAGTATATTGCACTCTTCTTTTCCTTTTGGTCACAACCTTTTGTTTCGTAATGAATATTTTCAAGAGAATCGCTTTACTTTTCATTATTAATGTTTCTAACAAGGCAAGCAGAACTGGCAAAGCAATTAAACAAGAACAGTGTGCAGATGATAATGGTCCTGGGTTTGTCCTTTTTTTAAAAAAAAAATTTGAACTTTTTCTTTTTAAATTAATATCACTTATTAAATTCGTCTTTTTGGCACTTAGAATTTGAACCCAATAAAAAGAAAATAGTAAAATAATAATATATTACTAAAAAACAAAAACTTTTTTATCCCTAGATTGTGTTGTTGGGTAGTGGTGGGAGTGATGATAAAAGGTGTTTTCAAAAGAAAAGAAAGGAAAAAAATTGGCTGTAGACTGACAAGTGACAATGGTAATAGTGAGGGGGCATGGGTGGTTGTAGTGATGGGCATGCATCTTTAATCTAATGAAATTGCTTTTTGATGTGATAACAGGTCTGTTCATGGCTTTGCAACCGAGGATCATCGCATGTGGAAATTCCATCGCAGCTTTTGCAATGGCTGTGAGATTCCTTACAGGTCCAGCTGTCATGGCAGCTGCTTCTATTGCTGTTGGGCTTAGAGGAACGCTCTTACACGTTGGCATTGTTCAGGTCACTCTCTGCCTCCTTCTGACACAACCAATCCAAAACGTAACTAGTTAACTACAAAACCTCCAAAGTTATTTTTATTTGTTTAAAACCAATATTAATTTTTCCTACATCCAGATAAGATTTTTTATTCTTATATCATTAATTTTTGAATTTGTCATCAGTTCAATTCATTTTATCTTTGGGTGTTAGTGCAAAACACAATGAATCTTTTGCTACTGGGTCTGGCAAGTCCAATATTGCGAAATGAACACAATCAAAACTCTACTTGTATTATACAAGTAACTATGAAGACCCACATATAAATTAATCCATCTATAAGCAAGGACTTGTTTGGGTTGAGGTTATTAATGAAGAAAGAAACATTTGTACCATTACTAACATGTCTTTTGCCTACCCTTTGGATTGCTGAAAATGATAAATGATAATAACAGGCCGCTCTGCCTCAAGGAATTGTCCCTTTTGTATTTGCCAAGGAATACAACGTACACCCTGATATTCTTAGCACAGCGTGAGTATACTGTTTCTCTGCTGAGCACATGATATATCTATTATACATTTTTCAGGCAGAAAATAAGTGTACTAATATATTTTTTCTTTTGGGTTTTCTCTTCTAATTCTTTAACCTTTTGCCTTGCCAGTGTCATATTTGGGATGCTAATTGCATTGCCTATAACTCTTGTGTACTACATTTTGTTGGGGTTGTGAAGTGGCAGTGGCAGAAGTAGTCATCAAGACAATGTTAGAAAATATGGAAACCCAATACAACTGCAAGTGCTTCAAGAATTTTTTGTCTTCCAAGGAGAGTAGTAGCAACCCCATGATGAATCTTAATTTTCTTGCAACATGTCTTCTTCCTAGTAAAAGATTGTAAAATCAATGTTTGTAGTCAAATTATTGAGCAAAACGAAAAAAAAGAAAAAGAAATGTAGTTAGTTTTCCTTTAATCCCTGTTCCAAGAATTTATGCTAGTAATGCAATAGAGGAGGAAGAGAAAAAGAATGAGTTTTTACATCTATGTTCTTTACTTCTTACATGCGATCGAATTTAATTATAATTCCACTTAATGAGATTTTTGGGTTATAATCTTTCTTCCATTTTATTTGCTTTTCATGTTGTTGAATCTTAACCAAGAGATCTCATGCACTAAGATAAGCAAAATTAATAATTATAAGGATGCATGTGTGAGAAGTAAAATTTGCTAAGAAGTTGATTTGGAGTATTAGGTTTGAAGTTATTTGGTGGCTTTTGGGTTATTATTAATGACATTTAGTTTTGTCCTTTACTTTAGATTGTAAGATTAGTTTCTTAAAACATTTTATTATCACTCCAAACTATTAGAAAACTATGCTCATCAAGATGATACTTTTGAGAGCAATGCATGTAGAAGATAGTGCAATTGGGGTCCCTCCATTACAAGATGGGTTTTCCAATTTGATGTGGCCTCTTTGGAATATTAGGAGACAATAGTCACATCCCAAAGTTTCTCCTCCTTTTTCTCCCCCCTCTTTCTTCGTCTCCTCATTCTTTTTAGTTACACATATTACCTTTTCTTTGACACCTTTCCTTTTCATTCTTGGTCTATGTTTGGTGCTTTGGGTAACATCTTTTGATTAAGCATATTGTGCTTATGCAATAAATTAAAAAAGGAAGTCCATCAAGCCAGCATTGTCTGCCCAAAAGGGAATGAGCTCTTTATCATAACCCCTTCCCACATGGTAAATTTATCTATAGTATCTGTTCTATAATTTATTATTTATTATATTGTGAATGGAAACTTTAAATGTATTAACAAATATAAATAAATAAACATTAGTATTGTATTAACCTTATTACAATGTATTGTATTAATATAAAAGGTAGTATTGTATTACTAGTGTTGTATTACAATATGGTAATTAATATTGTTTTTAAACATTTAGATAATAAAAATATTAGTGTGCATGTAATTATTTATTATTTGAGATAATTTTTGTTTTGATAAAATTACTATAAATAATTTATATATATATATATATATATAATTTTAAACTTTATATAATGACACAATAAGTATATGTCACTATACAATCCACTATATAAATGAATATTATATTTATCAATCAACTTGGAATTTTTGTTGGTGTATTAAAAGAAATTAGCCAACATGAAAAATGTAAACAACAGAGGCTATTTTTTTTTTTTTTTAACGTTAGTCACAATAGAGGAGTGGAGATTTGAGTATAAGATTTAAAGGTTTGAAGTGCATATGCACAACCATCAGGACTAAGTTTGGGGCTGAATTTGGGTGTGAAAGAGAGGCCAATTCACTAAAAAAAACTATGAAATTTTTCAATATACATTTGGATGCTTATTATTTTAAAATTAGGAATTTTAGTGATCATGTTTTGCTAGTCACACCACACTTTAGGATATAAAAAAAAATGCCTAGCAAGAGAGCACTGTCTACCAAAAAGGAATGGGCTCTTCATTATAAGCATGACACATAACAGTTCATAGATAGTATAGTTCTACTATATAATTTTATCTTTTATGATGGGAACTCTAAGTGCATTTGAAAGATGCATTTATGCTTATCTATTCAATCGTTGACTGCAAAAAACTTTAAGCTCACAAGGAAAAAAAAAGAATACAATATAGTTAAAAAATATTTTATTAATTTTTCACTTACAATTATTAAAAATATTTTATCCACATACAATGAACTTTATATTTTTTATTTTTTTGTGTTATCTTAAAAAATGTGATGAATTTTGATTTATAAATTTTATAATATTTAGAATAATTCTAAACGTTTATCTTGAATTTTGATTAGAAAAAACTAGAGTTTAAGATTAATTGAATAAAAAAAATTGAAATATTTGATAATTTTTTTACAAGAAAGTTGTTGTTTATAGGTAGATTTTGGCCCTTTTGTTGACTTATATGATTTGAAAGATTTTTTTTTTTTTTTTACCCCAAGTTCATTATCAAAATCTCAATTGCATCAAATAAATGTTAGATATAAATAAAAAATAAAGGTAAAAGTTAATGGATAAAACTTTAAAAAGAAAAAAGGGAAAAGAAACATTAGAGAAGAACTAAATGAGTTTCATTAGTGATGAGATGAAAATGAGACAAATATCAGAAGTGTCGTATAAAAAAAGATAACTTCATACAATCAAAAAAAGAGGGTAAAAGTCTCATCAAATAAAAAAAAATTATATCTTACATTTTAAGTTATTAATTAAATACAAAAATACTTTTAAATATAAGGAGATAAATGACCAATATTGATGTGAATCTTTCATTAGGAACACATTTGTTTGATGACTCTTTGCCAGGAGTTCTGCCATTGTTATCTCTTCATATCATAGAGGTGGCATATAGAAGACTGTATATGGATTAATTATTGGTTTGCAATCGTTTGTCAAAAAAAAAAAAGAGTAATATCACTACCAGTTACTAAAAAACTCCAAAATAAAGGTAATCAAATCAACTGCTAATATCAGTTCAAACAGCTATCAATAATTAATTTTTTTCTTTATTGAATACGTCAAGCACAATTGTTAGATGCAAAATCTTCTAGTTGCATTTGATAGTCAGATGTATCGAGAGAGTTTTCTCATAAACAATTTTCTAACTCGAAAAGAATTAATCTCATATACGAGAAGACGTGTAATACTTGACTTATATATAAAGAATACATTTAAATATATGATAAATAATTAATTGCAATTTATATTGTTATATTAACTTAATTAATTATAAAATGAATATTTGAAAAGATTATATTAAAAGAAAGGTAAAATATAACCATAATCGTAGTTATACACATTTAGGGTAAAAAAAATAAGAGAAATAATTAATAAAAGATGATTTCCTTGTAAATAAAAAAAAAGAACAAATAAAAATTACCACTCTCTTTGTTTTTTTTTTTTTTGAGAAAATTGATTGAAAATTTTTAGGGAAGTAACCATTTAACTTATTCAATATAAAATAAATAATTTAAATATAACTTTTTTAAGAAAGTTAGGAGACATTATCTAAAATATTTTATAATTATTTTTTAAAATAAATTTATTTAATATGATAACAATATTTATATTAATAAATTAAAAATAATATAATACTTTATAATATATTTTGTTTGAAGTTCATGAGTGAGCAAGATAGAAAATTAATATATTTTTAAGACAAATACATGCGAACTAAATGTGAAAGCTAAATTTTTTTTAAAAAATAATTTTTTAAAATTATTATTTAAAAAAAATTATTTCCTAAAAAATGAGGCCATTTGAATTAAATGAGACATAAATTTCTTCAAATTTTGTTATATTTTAATGATAATAAAAGTCTACCTTATATTCATTTTAGTAATACATCTGACAAATTATACCTTATACAATAAATTACATTTACATATTTTCTGATGAAAAAAGTAAATTTTAGACTCTAAAATTTTATTAAAACAAGAAACATAAGCCACATAACGCCAAATATAATTAAAAAAAAACTAATACTTTTCTTAAATAGTAATAATAAAAAGATTTTTTATTCAATGTTAAAGAATTACTTTATAAGATAGTAGATATATTGATCTTTAAAAAAAAAAAAAAAAAGAAAAGAGTTGCTTTATTAAATGGTAGCTATATTAGAAAGAAATTAAAAAGTACTTTGCTAGACCAAAGTTACCAAAAAAAAAAAGGAACGATCAAAATATTTTCTGCGAGTCTCTCCCCCAATTCAACGTTTATTGGGTTTATTTGATATTTAATTTATAATAAATTAATAATACATGATGTCAAAATTGTAAGATTAATACAGGAGCAAAAATTAACTAAGTAATATCAAATAATTTTTATAGAATTCCTAAAATTTAATTAATATAAAAAAGATCTCTCTATTCTATAATTTTTTCTCATATAATTTTTATTAACGTCTAATGTAAATAAAAAGCATTAATTTCTTAGATATCAAATTTGTAAAAAAATTAATATTATTTTATTTATCAGTTCAATTTTTATTTTCGTGAAAGTGATTTTATTTTATTTTTTAAAAAAATTATTTATGATTCCCAAACACGTCCTTAAATTACCTATCATATGATAAAAATTTCGATTTCGAATGTTTGATATTGGGTTGAAAATGAGCTAGGTTTGAGTGGTTGATTGAATAGGTTCGGTATGGGGATAATGCTGACGTGTCTCCCAATAGTGTAGGTTAGGCATAAAAGAGACATGGCACCACGCAGCAACCAAACATATACATATCACCATGCATTATTCAATTCATTCTCACTAAATTATTGAGCCATCTGACTAAACACTCTCTCTCTCATGAAAAAATTTGCCATTCAGTTTGAATGATCTATTAAATTGGAGTGATGAAACTGATCGAACTGATTGATTTAAAAATGACGAGTTTAGTCACTAATCCAACTTTAAAAATATTGAAGAAAGTAGAATGTTTTGGTATCAAGTTGATATAAAATATAATGAAGTTGATGAATATAAATATTTGAAAATGTGAGTAGACGTGGTGTAACAGTAATTTAAATCTATATTTTTGTGCGTTAGTACAATTTGAATTCAAATTTTAAAAATTATTAAAATAACTTAGAATCGTAAATTGAGCGCAATATTAGTTCAACTCATATCATAATCAAAATTAAAAATAATATAAGAAGTCACAATCGTAAAATGCATAAATATAAAACATACTAATTAAGTTTCATCATCTTTTAATATAAATTTCACTGAAAATTATACTATAAATATATAAGCTGATATAATATTATACTTAATTTCATAATTTGAATTTATTTTGATAATTTTTAAAATTTATATTGAAATCACATTTGATAGATGAATATTTAAATTTAAATGACTATTAAACTAATAGAAATATTAAACTTTTTTAAATTCATTTCAGCTTCTTATTTCAAAAGCTGTAAAATCTGCTTTGCTTTGTTTTCTTTGGTCGGCTCTGAGAAAGCAACCGTAGCTGACATTTCAGGATATTATGTTCCCTTCATATCTGCCGACTGCAGCATATTCATTTCCATCATCTTAAATTCAACCTTCATTTTCTCATCCTTCTTCATTCCATCTTAGAAAAAAGTTCATCATACAGAATCCTATTTCGTCAAAATTTTAATACATTGTTTTTTTGCTTTACCTTGAAAACTATTTCAGATCAAACAAAAATAAACAATTATATATATATATATATATGTTAAAAAATAAAAAAATTTAAATCAAAAGTTAAAAAATTAATTAATTAGTTAACCAAAATTTATGTATAATATATTTTTATAATATTATATATTATAAAATATATACAATAGTAAAATATTTAAATTTATTTGTAAAATTTATTAAAAGTGTATACATTATATATATACACAATAAATTTTGTTAATCATTGATTTTCTAATATAAAATTAAAATTGAATTGAAAACTAAAAACTATTAAAGAATAAAAATTATTCAATTAATTAACCATTTTTTTATTCAAATTTGATCAATTTTCCATTGTTAGTTTTTTACCCCTAATACTAACATTAAATATTAAAATCAATGTGTATATAATAACAAATAAGTGAACTCTAAAAGAACAAGCACTCGTAGCTAGCTGTGAGATCTCATGTTCGAATACTTTGAGGCACTATATTTATTTATTTTTTGTTTATTATATATTATTGATTAGTTGATATATTTTTAATCATCATATTAATTATTTATATTCATTCAATTATTTTTAATAATTATGTTTAAAAATTAAATTTTTATTCAAATCTAATTTTTGAAGTGTAAACCCCCTCTGAAATTAGAGAATTAAATTTATTCTTGTCCTGGAATTCTGTTTACTGTTTTTATGGTTTGGGCTGGTTAGGCTTTAACTTTTGTAATTTTGTAAAATGGAATGGGCTGGGCTTTAACATTGGCATGTTATGGGAAGTATTTTTTTTTTTTTTATAAGGAAAATATTGTAAATTAACTTGCTAACTTTTGTTTGAAAATACATGAGGATTATTAACAAAAAAAGGATAAAACAATTAGGAACAAAGAACATAAGAGGGAAAAAAATTAGAGGAAATCAAGTGAGAAGATACTTTTAAATAGAGAAAAAAATAATTGATTTAAAGGTAAATTTAGGTATAAGCATTTTTATTTTAATATACCTTTGTTAGCTTATAATATAACATAGCCAAAAAATAAAATAATTTTTTTTTTAAAAAAATAGGTTTGTATAAAAGGGAAGCTATATATTTGTATTTTTATTTAATAATCCTATTTACACGAGAAGTCTTAAACCTAAAAACTATCAAAGTCATGATTTAAACAAAACAAAATAAAAAAAAAAAAAAATTCTGGTAAGCGATTTTATTTATATGAGAGTTTTGTAAGGATGCAACCCAAACAACAGTGAACTATGGAAGCCATGAAGCCAATGGCATGGCTGCTAATAGTCATATGGGCAAGTTAAAAGCCTGAAAATTGTGTAATTATTCAAGACATGTGGAGAAACAGAGAAATTCAAAGTGGTGTTAAGTGTTGATTCAAATTTTGTAATTATTCAAGGCATGTTGGGAAAAAAGAGAAATCCAAAGTGGTGGATTCTTTTAAGTTTATTATATCAAATTAATTTTTATCATTCATTTTAAATGGATGATTGAGATTTTATTAAATTTGAATTTCATAAAATAGGTGGTTTACATAGTAAAAGTAATCTCAATAATTCATTTTCAACTAAAAAATTGCAATTAATCCATTTAATGACAGATTATCTTCAACCAAACATGAGGTAATCTTATTAATTTGTAATTTTTTGATTTATTTCCTTAAATTTTATAAATTTTCAACTTAATATTGATTATAAAAATTTTACTCATTAAAACCATAATAATTAATTAGTTTGGCGTTAATCAAACTAAAATCATAAAGTCAATTTTTTATGTATTAATTTATATATATGTGCATGAGAGAGATAATTCGAAGAATATGTAGTAACATGACTTCATGAGACGAAAGGATTAATTTGGATTTCAGTTTTTATCTAAAAACTATGTCAGTGTGTGTGTGTCTATATATATATATATATATATATATTGTAAATTACTGGTTAACATGATATGTGTGATATATTTAATTAAAAAAAATACTAATAATGACCTTTGAAAAAAAGAAATGTGCCATGGATTTAATGTTAAATGAAAGATGCAATATTTTTTTTTATAATTTTTTGCAGTATAATTAATTTGATGGTATAGTAGAACTAATTAAATTAAATGTGATTACAATTCATTAATTAATTACTCATTGAAAGCCTAAATTCATTAGTAGATGAGGATCCAATAAGAGAAGGACATAAAAGAGACTGATCAATTGGAGTAGCTTATACTAACAAAGTGGAGGAATTGATAAATTGAAAAAGGGAAGAGGTGATGCAATAAATCCACAATTGTTTATAAGGAAAAATTCAAAGAGAAAAGTGTATTTATAGTTCTTTTTAAGGATTTTTATAAATAAAGGCAGTCTAGCAATAGAATAAAGCTCGACCAATCAATTACTAGACAACAACAACACTTAATTCATAATTGATTATTTTTATTTTAGTTTTCAAGCTCTTTTTTATCAGTTTCCTTTAGCTCTAAAATTTATTGGCTTTAATACTCTTTCAATTTTAGTGCAACTCCTCAATTTTTTTTTTTAAAAAATAATTTTTGTTCCTCAAGCTTTATCATTACTATTTATTATATATTCACTTAATTGAAAATTTTCCAAAATTGATGAAACTATATCAGTGGATTTAAGAATTTAGAAGAAATATTTGATGTCCTTTTATTCTTTGCATAGTAATTTGATTGGAAGTTAGAAAGGCGTAATCAATAGATTGAGGTGTCTGACACTTTTGCCATGCTCCTAACACATCGATTTTACGATGACTTTGGCATGCTTATTACCAATCTAAACACACATCATGGTATGTGATGAAAGAGAAGGTACTTCAGTTTTTTTAGCTGTTACTTAGGAGGCAAAGAAATTGTTCCACAGGATCAAGTCACCCCTTGTAAGTTCCTTTACCCACTTCTTAAGTCAACATTGAAGCAATAAAAGATATATATGGTGTAAGAGTCTTATGGTTTAGGCCTCCTTTAGATTGGTTAAATTGAGTTTGAGATAACTCATACTCAAGGTTATATAATTCTTTTGGACTTCTCTTTATTCTCGTGAGATAATAAGTAAACTACTTTAGAGGCTATTCCTAGGTTCACCATTAAATATGGAGAGTTTGCCAACCATGACAACTTAAACTTTACATTAATTATTTCGTACTCAACTTTCCCAAAAACCTCTATTCACTCTTGTCAGAGATGGAGAGGAGGTTCAACATCAAGTTCTTCTAAGCTAAGTTGGAGTTCTATTTTTGAAGCTTTTTATGGCTACTTAGAGGACTGAAGCATTAGCTCATTCTTTCATCACTAGGTTCAATAAGATGAGGAACAAACAAATAGTGCTTGGCTTGTCATCTTTTCTCTAAGTATTTGCGACCTCAACCTTTTTAGATTAGAAAGGTGTAGAGAAATACGGTACTAACTTAAAAGGGCTAGCTCGAGATAAAATGAAGTCTCTGCTAAGACAAAATGGGTGACGATTAGATCCCTATGAAGAGGATTTAACTTCCTTATAACATCTTCAGAAACAAGTTTAAAAGTTAGATACATCGTCATAAAGGTATTGGGCATTTTAACATGCTTGACTCTAAGGTCAGCCTGAACTAAGTGTAATATTTATTTTACTATTCTGCAGGTGAATAATAAAAGATATAGAGTGATATAATAATTTTGTTTCACCCCCTAACTCATCCATCTAAGTTCATGAAAAGGAATTATTACATTCCCAATGATCTTAGTTATATCATAAGAAAACATAATAAAAGTGTATATCAACCTAATTAAAATATGATGTATGATGTAGGAACCTAGAGATAATAATGAAATGGAATCAAATATTTTTAGGTGTCTCTATAGCTACTAGCCAATACTCAATGACTTTCATATTCCATTTCCAAGCAAAAATAAAGGCATTGATGCCCATGAACAAAGACAAATAAATATTTAGGCCATGCTACATGTTTGCGCGTTCACCAGAACTTATACATACATATTTTAAGAGGATATGTACACCCACATGGGTGATGAATATATGGGATTACAATTAGTATATGTGCACACAAGTACCTACTCAAAACACGTATTTAAACAAGGCAACAAAAAAAAAAAAAAAAAAAAGAAAAAGAAAAGAAAGCAAGACAACAAAAGAAGATGAATATAAAAAAGAAATAAAAGCACAAAAGTGAAATAACTTGAAAGATAATAGAAAAGCCCTCAGTTGCCTCACCTTAATAAACTCATTTCTGAAAGTAAAATGATGATGAAATATTCCTTCCTTTTGTTAGGGTAAAAATCTAAATTAATTTTTATGGTGATTACTTCTGATTATCAAACGCAATCAATTTTAAGACAAACTGATATCTCTAAGTAATTTTCTAGTAATTTTAACAAAATTTTAGATTAAATTAATCACATTAAAATGCAGCAAAAATAATTAAAGTTTTTTTTCCTCATTCAATGATCTTAATGATTGCATAATATGATTGAATCCTAACTAGATGTAGTGATAAACACCTTTGATAATTTGAACAAAAAACCCAAAGTCTTTTTTTTTTTTTTAAAACGATGTTGCAAATTATAATCATCTATTATACGCTCAAAATTTCAATAATGGATGAAACCCCATGAAAAAACAAAACTAAGAGCAAGAAGGTTTATACTCTCAAAATTTCACTAGGAGTGCTTTTGCCCAGTCCTAAAGCAAAGGAATCAAGTTCGGAGTCTCTTCCAACCTATCAAAGGGAGTTTGATGCATAAAAGCCTTATATTGGAGTTCATCATTTTGAAACGAAATTCTGAGTTATAACATTTCAGACCTTTTCTAAGAGTCTAAATATAAATATTGGGAAGCTTTTCAACTCATAATAACTCTCAAAGATATAGGTGCCTTTATAGAGGTAATTCCTTTATTATCGTAAAAATGGCTATAGGAGTCCCATCTTAAAGGGTTCTAATATCAATGAGAATTCTAATAACTCAATCTTTTCTTAAGGTTTGCCAAGTCCTAATTTATATTTAGAGACGTGTATGTTTGGATGATGAGATACGAGTATTGGCAAAATGAAACTCTTTTAGAGGATAAATATAGCTAACTTGACCCATAATTCCTTTACAAGTAACTCTCGAAGGCAACCATGCAACTTCTAAGAACTTAAACTCACTTTAAGGGTGTTGAGATAATACCATTGATTATCTTTTAAGAAACTTTTAAAAGTCAATCTCCCTTAAAAAACCTTGAATTAGGATAAAAAGAGATGCCATAGGGAAGCTACAAAAGAAACTAAGAAACAAGTCTTAGCCTGATTAAAAAAAAAAAAAAGAAGATCTTTCTTCATAAGATTGCTTTAAAATAATCTTATATAAAGAAGCCTCGTTTGATGCAATATGTATTACATAGTTATAACCTCATTATAGCTACCTCTATAAAGTATATTTTTCCTATGAACTTTGTCAAATCTAAAGTATATTTTGTAATAGGCTTAATGGTAATTTAAATTTAAATTTTTATGTGTCAGCGCGATTATGATCAAAGTTTTAAAAATTGTCAAAATAGGCTGAAATTATAAAATTGTATATAATATAAGTCGAACACGTATTTTGATCAAAATAAATAATAGTGTAATAGACTGGATTTGTGAAATGCATAAATATAAAAGACATATTAATTAGATCCTATTATCTTTTGGTACAAAATTTTCCAGAAATTACACAAGTATATGAATTGACTAACATTGCACTTAATTTTAAAGTTTTAACCTATTTCGATAATTTTTAAAGTCTGAGCTAAAATCGTATTGATACGTAAAAATTTGAATTTAAATTACTATTAGTCTTGTTGTAATATTTTTTAGTTAGATCATCAATATATATTAATACAAAAAGAAAAACAGTAAGATAACTAACAATTTCTCTATTGAAATGAGACGATCATATAGATAAAAGTTTACTTCATCCCATCTTACTGACCATATATGCAAGGTGAATCTAGTCTTCTTTGATTACTATAACAAAGTGCTCTCAGCATATTATGTGATTTATCCTTATTATCCCTAATTTGATGACTTGATGATCTAAAACTAGTGCTAACCTTAGTGCAAGACAACTAAAGCTTTCCAGAAAAAAAAAAAAAAAAAACTCCTCAAAGGCCAATATATTGAAGGAAAATAAAAGGTATTTTATTGGTGGAATATCAAGAGAAAGTAGGTTCATGATGTTAAATTTCAGTGTTTGATTTATCTCAAAAAATTTACATTCCTAAAAAAACTACATTCTAAGACGAGTGGGCTTCACTATTACTTTCTCATCCATATAGAAAAATATTTTTTCATTTCAAGAGGTGAGAAAGTTATTTTCTCATAACTATTAAAAATTATATAATTGTATATTAACAAATATACTTTTAATTAATATAATATATAAATACATATAACTTTATATTTCTTTTTTACTTAACTAAAATTTATATATTTGTTGAAGACAATTCTAATCAAAACAAAAAATATAACTATCATTTAATTTAAATTAAAAATAATTATCAAACTATAAAAAAAATATAGTTGCTTATTAATTTATTGAGTAATTAAATTATTTTTAGATTTTTTAAACTTTTATCATCATAGACTATATATTTTAATTATTGAGTAATTTTTAAGATAAGAAAATAATTATTTAGTATTGCTAAATAATATCTATTAATTATATCATAATATATTATTATATTATAAT
This sequence comes from Omphalea diandra, assembly GCA_949677035.1. NCBI lineage: Eukaryota > Viridiplantae > Streptophyta > Magnoliopsida > Malpighiales > Euphorbiaceae > Omphalea > Omphalea diandra. The sequence continues at coordinate 25,879 of CATIWR010096264.1, read as the reverse complement.
AACATTATTATATTATATTATATTTTATAATAGTTTTAATTATAAAATTATATATTTAATAATAGTATATTTATTATATATTATAATATTATATATTACAATTGTATTTCATGAATTAATCACTATGATAAATTTTATAATAAAATTTTTTGTATTAATTAATTAAATAAAAATATGTAAATGCATTAAGCGTATGAAAGTAATTTAAGTTAATTTCTTTGAATTATTTGTGTAAAAAAATTAAAAATATTAATTTGAATTTCTTAAATTTTATATTCAACTAAATATAAATATCTTACATTTCTATAATCACTTATCCAAAAATTTAACAACAATATTAAATTCTGATAAGTAAATGCTCGATTTTCTTTGTTGGAGCTCACACTTTAAAGATCTAAAATTTCTTGCTCTTTAACTATTAACAAAAATATTGAGCTCCAAAACAGCCTCAAAAAGATTAGAAGTTATTTTGTTGAGAAAAAATTAGCTCATGGGTATGTCTTGCTAAAGCCACAAGTTTTATTGGCCAGCACTGATAAAGCTCCCCGTGTTCATCCCTTTGTCTTTTCCTTCATCATAAAATTTTCAAATTTTTACTCTAGATAATCAAAATTAATCTGCGATCCATTTCAATCCGAATCACATTATTTGGCTTTGTTGGAGGCGTACAATTTTCCAAGACCTGAATTATATCCGTTAGTTTGGTCCGGTTCAATAAAACCGCGAACCGTAGTTCAGCCCGAACCTACGGCCAAAACGTGGTCGTACCCGTCAGGTTAGCATTTCTATACTACTTCCTCCCTCTTGCCGCTTCCTCCTATTTTATGTGATTCAAATCTTTTTCCAGTATGTTGGCTCAAATGCGCCATATGCTAATCGAGCAGTGACGAATTGGCAATCTTCAAGAAATGGCGAATTGGATCTCCTCGAAACTCAAAGTCGCCGAGACTTTCTTGGAACAGGCAAATTTCCTCTTCTCTTTTCCCTTTTCTTTTTTTTTTTTTGAAATTTTGATTTTCAATTTTAATTTTAGAAGAACTGTATTTGTTTCTGTTTAATTCGGGGATGATTGGAATTGAATGGTTTATGGACGGCTCAGATCGATCAGCAAGCGGCGGAACTGAAGAAGAACGAGAGACCGCTGGGATCTGACGATAAAGAATTCCAAGTCCCGACGAAGTCTGGAACCGAAACGGTGTCGTTGAAGGACCAGCTGAAGAAGAAGAAGAAAACAAGTAATGAAACCGACAATGATAACAACATCAATGGATATTTTGGAAAATTGAAAACCGACTCCAATATTAACAATGTCATTCATTATAGTAATATTAGTAATAGCAATAGCATTGGAGGTGACAAGGAGATTGGAAATGTTTCAAAAATTTCTCCAAAACCTAAGCCTACACTTACTGATAGTGACTGGACTGAGCTCCTTAGTACTCCTCCAACTCAGGCTGCATCCTCGTCTTCTTCTATGAATCGCAGTTATATGGCCTCTGCTATTCGAGGGTTGAGAAAGGATGGGAAGATGCAAGGGACTTCAGGATTCAATTTATCTGTTCTGGAGGGGAAGGTAAATGTGAAGAGCAGTGGAGGAGTTAAGTCTAAGAGGAGATTGGATATTGCATTGGGGAACAAGTCGAATGGGAAACAGAGTGATGATGAGGAGTCCAACTCTTCTGCAAGGTCTTCGAGTGTTGAGTTGCGGAGTAACGGTAAGACTTTGGATAGAGAAGAAATGGATCGCAAGGACATTGGTATTACTCTTATGGACAGGCAGAGCAACCAGGAGACTGAAAAAGATGGTGTACTTTCTGAATTGAAGGATATGTCTGAGAAAGATGTTTTGCAAATGGAAAATAAGGGTAGACCTTTGGAAATGTCATCAGTGTCAAATAAGGTTGGTGGGACAACTAATGTGAAGAAGGGAGTGGGCAATGTTTATGATAGACTGAGAAGTACTGTAAAGGGGAAGCATCAGTCTGATGCTGCATCTAGAAGTTCTGTCTCTGATGATTTCAAGAAAGGTTCTTCAACTAGTGATGGAGGGTCTGATTCAGATAGTGATTCAGTTTCAATATCTGACTCTGAGAGTGAACGAGAAAGGGAAATGAGGGAGAAGATTTTGGCTGAGAAAGCAGCAGCTAAAGCTGTGGAGATCATCAAAGAACAAGAGAATATGGTTGCCAGACTCGAAGGGGAGAAACAGAGCTTAGAGAAAATACTTGAAGAGCGAGCAAAACAGCAAGCACAGGAGGTAACGTTTTTCATAAAGAGGTCATTGTTGTTTTCTGTTTATTGTTTCTGTCATTAAGATCATGTTTCTTTATGACTCATGAAAGTAGATGTTATGAATTTGTTGTCTTTGGTTGTGTGCTTGACCATGAGCCACAAAAACTTGCTTGGATTGTAACCAAAAACCAATAGGGTTTACTTTTACACATTTCAGTGACATGAAACTGAAAGTGTAAATATGACTGAGATCTAAGGACAAACAAAAGTAAGAGCACCTTCCTACTTGTGTTTACCTAGAAAAGGAGAGAACTTTCTGTCCGTATTCTAGTATAATTTAGTGACTAGGCAATTTCATGACAAAGCTTTTCACTTAGTCATTTCCTTAGTTATTTACGTGACATGCTCCCTGTATTTTGGGAACTGGATGTGGGTAGGTGGGGATTTGACAATCGTATGAATACAAGTGGAAGCGTTATTTTTTTTTTTTTTCATGGCGTCATGAAGGTGCTGTAAGACTCTTTCAAATAAAGTTCTTAATCACTAATAAATTTTGTGAGACTGGAAGCAATAGAAGATACTTGCATGTCTTAGGACGGGTGAATTATTGAGTCATAAAATTGAAATTGTTAGTATCCCTTCAATCTGTATTAGTGTTGTCAACTAGAATTGCCCTGCTTAGAAGATTAAAAGAACATAATAAAACCCCCTAGAAGAGAAGACAGTCCTTAGGATGGTTTTTGATTTTTGTTCAGCATGTCCTGGGACGGTCCACCTCCTGATAGCATGCCCGAGGTGGCCTTTACTACCTTGTTACCGTGATTGAAGAATCCATCCAGGGTTGTCTGCTGACAATCATTCAGCATTACATCAAGCATCAGTACCTGTTAATATTTGGATAAACACTTGCATCTAAGAGAAGATATGACTAGAAGAGTCAGTTGTTTAGGTCTGAGTAAGAAAAACAAATTTTTATACACTAGATTTTGAATCTACTGCATGGTTTCTTAAGTCCCCTGTAACTGAAATATATTGTGTCCATCATCTTGAATGGTTGTTGCTTTCCTGCTAGTATCTGTTGATAAGAACCTGCGAAAAAAAAACAAATTCGTGAGTGAGGGTAAATTGATTGTAGTAAAATATTTGATTTTCACTGGAGCATATAATCCGGCTGATTTCAATTACTGTTTAGTTGTTAGCATGTTGATAATTTGACTGAATCAATGACTTATCATGTTTCTTGAGCTAATGGCATGATACCCTGGGGATAGTTGTGGTGCAGAGAAAAGATATTGATTTTTTATTTTGGTGAAAAGAGATCAATTTTTTTTCTTCCTATTAACACAGGACAGGTTTGCGTACTGGTTGTTTAGGGCTGAATGTGGAGCTAGAATAGCTAAGAACTTGGATGATTAGTTAGGGTTTGATTGAATTAGGATTAAGAACTGACAGTAGGTGAGGATGAGAGGGTTATGAGGCTGTTATAAGGATAATTGGCATTGCGAACAGTATCCTTGAATAAAAAAATAAATCAAAAGAGTTTAGACGTCACTTCCAAAGGAATCACACCAATGGTTGAATTGCATCACTCTAGTCATATAAAGCATAACTGGTGGTATTCTTTTTATTAAATGAAATATGAAAACTTCATTGACTGAAAACTACCTTACAACCGTTACAATAATAGTCAATTAATCCTAAACCTTGAAGATAAAGTACTCAAGAACTAGTCCCAGTCCTAAAGGGATTGGATGTACAAATCAAACTAAAAAGGAAATAATATTCTCTGAAATTACAAAGGACAGTGATTGAGACTAAACTAAAAAAGAAACTTTCCTAATGAAATCTGGACTATTTTCCTGCAAAATCGAGGAATTACACTGCCCTTGAGGTTTAAAACACTAAACCAGCAGCTAATTTATAAACATATTAATGTGACTTGAAAAGAACTAGGAAACACTATAATTTCTGTAATTAACCCTATAATAGATATGGACCATAATACAAAATAAATCTTGAATTTGAATCTTCTTGACTTCCTTGTCCACGTTATCTACAGGACAATTTATTTTGAAATTTAATATTTAGCGCAAACTGAAGGAATTGAGAAGTCTGTTTGTTGCAAATTTGTAATTGAACTTGTGCACTTGAGCGTTGGCTTAGTGTTTTATTCTCACCTCAATACCAGATAGCTTCCTTTTCTCCCTCATGGATGGACTTTGGAGTTGGGTAACATCAAATTAAAAAATGTATTTCTTGGTTCTAGCAAACAAAAATCAAAATAGTATATTCACTGTTAGACATTTAAGTGATATAGAACCAACTAATGATGAAGGTAAAACTCAAGTCCTAGGATGAACAAAATTCATGAACTTGTCTTTACAAGAAAATGGATAACAACCTTCTAATTCTCTTCTATTTATGTTTCCTAGTAATTCTTGGGCGATTTTGTGAGTTCCGTCGTACATAGTCATGCATTAACCCATTATTTGTTAATTTGATTTTGTTTAACTCAAAAGAACTTGTGGTTTAAAGTTCATGCATTGAACACCAATGTAGTTTTTTTTTTCCCCATTGAGAAAAGGGAAATGACTTGATGATTCTTTTAATACCATTGAAAAATTCAACATAACTTTTAAACATATCGGGCAAGTTGGATTGCAAGTTGCTATACTTCTTTATCGTTACAGATCTATCGCATGATAGTTCTACATATCTACATAATACAAGTTTGAAGTTCCCAGAATTTAAAACTAATCACAAAGAACTAATGAATTATTTTCCCATTAGTGCATCATTTTCATTTTTGAACGGTTATATTCTCTGGCATATTTATCTTATCTTCAAAGATTTGTCAGATTGAAATTAAGTTAGGTGAGTTGAACTATAGACCATGTTGATTTAGTTTATGGGTATGCTGAGTACCTTTTTATTACCTCCAACTGTCTGAGTCTTCTTTACCTAGCCTGCATCTTTATTTGTAGGAAATAAAAAGATCCTTTTATCTTTGTCTTAGAGTCATTAGAGATACGAGAGGAAAAAGGAAAAAATCCCTTTACTAATTGTATATTCATAGAAGTATTTGGCCTTATTGCTATTGTGAAGGCCTATGTATAACTTTCTTTTTTTTTTGGTTATAAAATTTGAACTTTTGTCAAGTTATTGTTTAAACCCAAGCACTAATTGCGTAGTTACCTCTCTGTATTTTCTGTATCAGGCTTCAGAGCTTCAGACAACCATGATGGAAATGATGGAGGCTGTTGAGTTGGAAAAACGGAAACATAATAATACGAGGATGGAAGCCCTTGGTCGCTTGGCGAAACTGGAGGTATATCAGCCTCTTTCATATGGTCACTCAAAATTTTTTTGATTGTTCTTTCTTTATCCTTTAAAATGATTTATTCAATTAAGTGCAACTATTAAGTGTTAATGTAGTTGCTTCTAAAGGTTAACGTGATTTCAGACTGCAAATGCTGATCTTTCAAAATCCCTTGCTATTTCGCAGAAGAATCTTGAACTGGAGGTATGTAAATCTTTTTAAATGGTTAGGTTGATATATCTGCCATCTTATTCACTTTGAATTCTTCTCGGAAGAATATTTCCCACTTGGTCTGAAGTCTCAATAGTTAAATCTTGGTTCTCCACTTGAAAATCATTGATGAAGATGTGTCCATATGCTATTTCACAGTGGCGTTTGTAAATTTTTTTAGGAATTTCCTATAGATCACTCAATGGTAGAATTTGTCTTTATTTCCTTTTTTGAAGATCAATAGATTAAAGTTTCTTCCTTGAATAAAATCTTCCTCTTTCTTCTTTATCATTCATTACATCTATTCAGAGGGATGGGTGGTTAGGAGGCGGGGGAATACTTGTTGGATCGCAATGTTGAATCAGAAGAGGGATTTATGAAATGGAAGATATTTCTAGAAATAAAAACAAAATAACGACAATAAAAAGAAGTGCTGGGGAGAAAATGGAGACTGGGGAACCAAAAATGTTCTTTTAGGACTTGGTTTCAGCTGAATCCCTTATTGCATCTGAATTTACATAATCCTTTAGACATCTCATAGGAAAGGAGTGGTGAGAGCTTGTTATATCTGCTGATGAAATATTTTCACTCTTTGCCAATCTAGAAGGTGCTGTGCTGATGAAATATTCTCAAACTCTTTGCCAATCTGAAAAGGTGTGCTATTTCATGGACAAGTACATCTGTGTTCCTGCATTCTTTTGCTATGGCCTTTTTGTGGGACACACATAGAGAAACATGTGCATGTGCATGTGTGTATAAGAGTAATTGTGTACAAATAAGTTTATTTATTTGTGCATTTCTTATCGACCAGGTTAATCGGGTTGTGGAACTTCGGCAACAATTTGAGTTGAAAGAAACGTCTTATGAAGGTATGCTATCCCGGATTTTGGTCTGGGTTATTTGAATAAATGTGGAAATTGCATTTTATTTCCTCTTTCTCTTTTACCCAGTTAAACTGCAAGCATTTATAACAGAAATTGAATATGGTACGTCTATGTTCTGTTAAGTTCTTAAGGAGTGAAGATCTGATATCAGCATCTGATAAAAAGACAATCAGCTACCATAACCTTATGCATGATCAGTTCAATTGAGAGTAGGAAAAAGGCGGTCGGGGGTGGGGGCCGGAGGAGATGACTTGCTTTGCAAGAGTACAGGATTTCGGATTTCTATCAGGCTACTTGTCATGGTTTGTGAAGTGGAATGGGCTTTGGACAAGCTAAAGTTTGGAGTTAATTTGTTACTGGAAGCTTGAGTAATAAATTTCAGAAAATTGGAGGTCTTAGCTAGTGGGAATAGGGATGTGTAACCAAAATATGATTAGCTTCAAGGTTTAAAATAAATTAGTTGCAAGACCAGTTGAAAATGGATTGAGAACTGTTTTTGTTTGACAACTGGTTAGTTGATTCCAGATAAAGCTGGAAGAGATAGAGAAGGGTTGCACTATATTGAACTAAAGCTATTCAAGGGGGCACTTAGGGAAGTTCGGAATAAATAAAAGGATCAGTGGAACAACGATTGATATCTAAAATCTAGAGGTCAACAAATCATAAAGAATAGCCTGTAAAGTGTAAATTCCCTGCATCCTTGGAGAATCTCAAAGCTGGTGGTTTTCAAAACAAAGAGGAATGCCAATGTTCTCTACTGAGCTTTGTCAAAATTATCAATTAAACTTATTAAGAAGAAGAAGAAATCCACAAACAATGACAATGATGTTTACATCCTCTGACAGAGGCAGAGAAGGAAAACATGAAGAAATCATGAACTCCACAATGATGTTATAGAAACCATTAACTGGTCTTAAAGAGAGATAAAAGTGAAAGAAGAAATCCATAGTGACATTATAGGTACCATAACTTGCTCTTATGGAGGGAGAGAAAAGGAAAAGTCACCTGTCAAATGATGCTCTATTTTATTTTCAAAAATTAAGATGCTCTATTTAAAAAAAAATTAAAAAAGAAAAGCAGTAATTGATGATGGTTCTGAACTCAATATGAGGTCTGTGGTCAGTTTTGAGTGGAGGCTAAATTTTTGCTGTATAATTAGTGAAGTGGCAATTTTGTAGGATTTAAGAGTAATTTGGATAATTTATCCCAATAGTCATTGCACTATGCTTGGTCACTAAAGATTGATTTTGTTTATTTGGGTCATTTAAATATGATTATTGTTTCAATTAACACAATCTCGCCAAATTAAAGATCTCAAAATTGCACAAGACCCACAAATAAATAATAGAAATATGATAATTCAATTTCAATTCTACATAATTATGAAACAAATAGATGAATTTTAATTGTCACCTGGTAATCCAGTGATCTGAGATACTTAATTTAATTGAATTATATCAATTGAAGCAATAATCATATTCAAGTGACCTGATTGAACAAAATTCATCTTGAGCCTCCAAAATAGGATTTTGGTAATAATTTAGTGACCTCTAGGACAAATTAGGTAATATAGTCTTTGTAAGTACTTATTCTTGGTATTTATTAGACTTCTGATGATGGATTATTTGTGTATTTTGGTTTGAGTTTAAAAACATTTAAACCTAGTTCAACTATTTTCTCTCTTCCCTATTTTTTCTCCTCCTATATTGACACCCACCAGGGTACTGTTCACCTTCTTGCCATTTCCATTATATATAAATTTTTTTTATTTTATGGTTTGCATTGCCTATTGAGCCTTCACAGTGTCCTTTTCCTGCTTTATTCAACCTTCCACCACTTTCCCAATTCTCTTGCTTAGATCTTGAAGTGCACCAAATCTTCTCACACAGACTAAACACCTACATATGGGAACTTGATGTTGGGAAGGCCTAAAGCACTTCAAATGATGATATTATTATGTTCTAAACTCCTCTAGCCACTGAACAACTGGTAGATTCTTCATCTTTACCACATATTTTACCAGCTTTAATATGGGGAAGAGCAGCAGTCTACACAAAAGATTGTCTTACAGAAACTCTAGTTTCCGTATACTTTTCCATATAATTGGGCTGCTTGAATGACCACGGAATAATTTTTCGTATTAGATTCACTAATTGTGAGATCAAAGTAGGAACAAATTCTGAGATTAAAGAGGGACTAGGATTGAAGATGTAGGATTTCAAGTCAGGTTGGTGCTTGCTTGTTATTTCATCAACATGTTTTTTTTTTTGAAAAGAGTATAGGGCTACAATCTATAAATAAATTTCTATGATCAAATCATTTCATTCCAAACTTGAAACTCGTTAAAGAACTTATCATTCCTTCATTTGTTGACTCTCTTGATTTCTTACCTACTTTTTTTTTTTCCTGCTTTTTTTCCTTTCATCTTTTTGAGGTAAGGACTTAGAACAGAACAACTAAAAATTTCACTTGAAAATTGACCTTGATCTGGCAGCCACTTATGGATAGCCATATCATGAATGAATGACACTCATAGATCAGTTTGTGATATCTGCGATAATTATTTGACATCATAGTAAATCTACCTTTGCTCATACAGCTTGTCATATGAGTCACTGAAACTTTATTTCTTATTGTAGAACTCAGGAGGAAGATCTTCAAGACTCACCAAACTGAGACATTTTTAAGTCATGTGAGTTATGCTTTTCCAGTATTCATATTAGTGCATGAACAGGGGCAAAAATGATGTTATTGTGCTATTGCATCTGTATGTTTATCTTGCTTAGTTAACACTTTCTTAGCCAACATGTTTTTCTTGGCCCTTTGTGACAGTCTTTATATTTGATTTGAAAATCTGTAGGCAGCAGCTTCTAGAGGAGTTGAATTTGAAAGGGAGATACTTGAGGCAGAGTACTCCATTTTGACTGATAAAATTGGACGATTGGAAGATAAGGTTAGTTTTTGTGCTTTCAATATGATGTGATATTTACATATTATCAATTTGTTGCTGGAAAAAAAAAATTGCAGTGTCAATACGCTGCGGAAAAAATTGCATTCTCAACATTATACAACTTTTGCAATGTTTCTTGAGATGCTTGAGATTTATGCACTTGTGGTATTTTTCTCTTGAAGAATTTTGGTTGATTTGCAATTGTGTGAGCATAATTGGCAGAGCATCTGATGTGGACAAGGACTTCAAAGCTCAAGCTTAGAATAATGGTCTAGTTTTAATATTGGGTTTATTAATTAGAGTATTTTTCTAGTTAACATTCATAATTTTGTTAGCTGCTGGTTCAATATTCCAAGTTCAGGGGCAAATTTGTAAAATTTTCTGGAAAATCTTCCCATATTTATTAGGATTTTTTATATTTATTTCAGGTCTTGTTTGAGTCCTTGTTGGTCTAAGAAAACAGTAATTCCTTTTTGTTTGGGAGTCCAATCCTTGTAGGATTACGACTAGTTCTAAATTCCTTTTGCTTGAAAGTTTTGGATTAGCTTTTAATCTATAAATACCTAAGCTTTGTAATGTTTTATTCGAGAAGTTCTCAGTCAATAAACTTAAAGCAATTGTGCTTCTAATTCTTGAGTTACGAGCTGCAATTCTAATCCTAGAAGGTGTCGTACTTTCTTGATAGGAGTGAGTCTTATATATTACCTGTGTGACAGTGGTAGTTAAATTTTTTACTTATTATTTACCTTTATTTCTAATAACTCAGTTTTGCCTATACAAGTTCTAAACCCAAATTTCAAACTTTCTACGAACACTGATCCTATTCTCTAAGATGCAAGCTTTTCCCTATGCTGTCCTACATCAACATTTGAGCAAGTTTTCCTTTGGAATTGTATGCATGAGTCTAGGAAGGCACATATACATGATGATTTGTAGGTCCTAAGATGGTCACAATCCTCTCCATGAAAGGACAAGAACAGAAAATAAATCATGGAAGAATTGGTAATTATATTGAAGGAATGATTGCAATTTTGGGCATCAATGCTGAATGATCATCTATTGATGTTGTTTAGGTAAATATGCTTCCAACATAAATATGACAGATCCATAAGAGTTTGAATTGGAGGTTTATAGGCTAGTTTTGACTGTAAGCGAATTGCAATTTATGTAGCAGGTGCAGGTGTTTGTATAGGTTCATTTATGACCCATAAGTTGATATATGGCTGATGAATTTTTTTTTTTTTCAAAAAAGAGTACTGAGTTGAAATTGGGCTCAGTTGTTGCTTTGTGGATTCCTGCTGTGGGTTCCTGATAAATGATATCATATCTTACAATATTCTTGTTCAAATGCTTTCTTGAATTTCTCATTCCAGGACACAAAACAAAGAGAGAGAGAGAGAGAGAGAGAGAGAGAGAGAGAGAGCAAATTTGCTAATTTGTAAAATGGACACATAAGTTTGCCTAAGTACGTAGCTAATTTAACATAATATTCTCTGGCTTTGATGAATTTCAAGAGCTCATATACCTGGCTTAATATCAGACAAGAGGGGTTAATGTCAATAGAAGGACACAGAGGATCCAACAGAAGTATTGAGCTGAAGTGAAGGCTGGGTCAGCTCATATTGTGTGTTATTTCTTGGACATTTTGATATGTAATGACTATTGTTAGTTTTAGGATTTACATATCAAAGATAAATAAATAAAAGTTTATATCTTGATCTCATTTCAGTTTCTAGGTTTATATCCTGATCTCATTTATCATTGGACCCTACTAGACAGCTATAGCTATTAATCTTATGAGGAGTTTTCTTTTCCTAGCACCTGTGCTGCAGAAGCAGAAATAACTATTTCATTGATGATTTTTCGCATCATTAATTTATATTGACCATATGTGGATTTTCTTTTTACATTTAGGAAAATCCAGCGCATTGGTCACAATAATATCGTCACTAATATCTTATATGATTATCAATCAAATGAAAAAGTTATTTTACATTATCATTCTTTACATGTCCTACTACTGGCTGATGACAGCTCGTTTTAGGTATATGTTCTTAATTTGTGTTCCTTATCTATATGAGGTTGACTTGATCTGTTCCAGGCAAAGAAGCTGGAAGCAAATATTGAAATGACAAGGAAGGATATAGAGGATCCAACAGAAGTAGAAATTGAGTTGAAGCGAAGGCTGGGTCAGCTGACTGACCATTTAATTCAGAAACAATCCCAGGTTTGTTTTTCGACGTATTTCCCAATCATGCAAGTGATCTTAGTAATAGAGACGTTCAATTTTGTGTCTGCTTACCTTTAAGCAAGCTGTCATCAACTGGATAAATCTCTGGGTTATGCATATAATATTTTGCATAGCTGTTCATGGCAAGGACTCATTTATCGTTCATTTTAGGTTCCTTACACTTCACGCTTCATAGAGTTGGGATTGAAATAATGTTTTCTATTTTAACTACTCTCTTTCACGTTCAACTTGAATATAGATTTTCAATTTTGCATATTTCCAGTGGCATAGACTTGTATAGCATAGATACTTTCTCTGATGTTTTATTTAAAAAGTGCTCAATATGATCATCCACTGGCAAATCATGGCAAGACAAGTGGTTCAGGGTGGAGAGGTTTGGAGAGTTTTAGGGGAAGGAAGGGCTATTTTCTATGGGTGATTCAGGATCCAATGAGCCTCCCAAACCAAGTGATATGATAATAAAGAGTCTGTTTTCATGGTGGAAAATGGATTATCGGCTTTGTTCCAGCATTATTTCTTTGCATGTATACACAAAGCTGTATGGCTTATGTCCCATAAATTACAACTACAGGTTAGTAGAGTTGCATGGGATGTGTGTCTATTCTCTTTGCTCTTATGATTAGCACTTGGTGGGATTTCATTTACTAATATGTTAAATTGGTTGCTTTGAAGGAGTTTTATTTCCTTGAAAACAAGGATTAAGTTGTTTTAGTTACTTGAAAGTAGAGATTGGTTTTTCTTCCTTTTTGGAACAACTAGCAAGCTAAACCATCATCTAGACTAGAGTCGAGATCTTATTTTTAAAAAAAATTAAATTGTTTGTTTCAAAGGAGTAATAATTCCTTGAAACTTCAAATTAAGGCATTTAGTAATATTAATTCCTTGAACTAGGGTATTTAATTTTTTCTTTTTAGCAGAGTTGTAAAAATGTCGGGGTGTGAATTCAATGCAAAACATTTAAGATAGTTGACGATTGGCAAGTTTCATTAGTCTTTAACTATGGCAACCATCATGTTTCAAAACATGAATTATGACACTTATAAGGATACTCTACGGGCCAAAAATGTTGGCTGTTCTAAACTCAATTGCGGCATTCAGTTATCAAATTACAAGAACATTGTTGCTGCTTGGTGCAAGAACTAAATTTTTTTTTCTGCCTATTGAGCCAGGTTGAGGCGCTCTCTTCAGAGAAATCAACCCTTCTGTTCAGAATTGAGGTACATTCCTCCAGCACAGAATAATTAGTAATCAGTACCACCAATAATGATGGAATATTATGACTTGGTTCTCAATAACATAATGCGTCTACAGGCGGTCTCAAGCTTGCTTGAAGAAAATAGGTCAACTTCAAGGGACCCAGAATCGGGAACATGGGAGATCCCTGATTCAAAGCTAAGGCCTCTGTTTGAGGATAAAATTCGTTCAGGAAGGAAGCATTTGGGATCATTGCTTCGACAGTTGGATGCCATATTCGTCGCTGGCGCATTGTTTGTAACAAGAAATCCAGCCGCAAAATTATGGTCTCTGGCTTACCTTGTATGCCTACACTTTTGGGTTATTTACATTCTTCTGTCACATTCACAAGCATCAGTTGCGGGTGGGTCTGGTGCTGTGATTTCTTTGGAAAACATCAACCAGACCACCGGTGTATAATGCGTTTATGGTGGCGTTTTGTTCATTTTCTTTTTACCTCAGCTTTAAAAGGTTTATTGCCTCAGGGTGCATGTCGTTTGTGCAGTTCTCCCCAAACACCCAATAAGGCGCCACCAGTTGGGTTTGTAATTATTTAAATGTCAAAAAGAGATTAATCTAATCGATTCAAAATTTTCATTATTAGGCCTTTGGAGTCTCATGGAAGCCATCGTTTATCGGCCTCCTCTCTAACAAGATCTTATTTTCGATTATTCAAGAAAACTGATTTGGTCAGTAGATTAACTGTTTTTAAAGCTAGTAATTTTGGAACTGGCAAATACATGACCCGAAAACATGGACAAACTCAATTGCATGGCAAAAACTTGGTCTCATTAAAAGACGAATTTAGATAAAACTAGACATACATTTACGTGTATTTCGTCATTGGCACGAAACACAATCTACACCCTTGACCGCTATACTCACTTGATAAATGGCACTCCAGGCATATATAGCGAAACCTTTACAGTGAAAACATGAAGGACACTGTAAACCAGATCAATCTGAAGGATCCAATTCTAACTCATCTTCGATCCATTGTCAAATCTCCCGCTTGTTCTACACCTTGCATAAGAGTTGAATGCTTTAAAAACATAGTTGTGAACATAAATTTGAAATCAAGTTCACAAATGAGGGAAAGTTATTAGCTGCCTAGCTTTCCAGTTAGATCAAATCAATGTACATTGTATGTTTTAATAGGAGCATATAAAGCACATAACACAAACCTAAATTGCTAAAGGAACACCATGGTAACCACAATTCAGTTATAATGCTTATAAATTGGGGGGTTCATCTAGTTTAATAGATTTTGATAGGGGAATGGAGAAGCAAATGGCATCTCGAGATCAAAAGAAATGAAGAATGTGAAGATTGAAGAAGATGCTATAATGGCCTAGTGCTTTTCAGTTGCCATCTCATTTCTTTTGCTGAAGCAGCATTTATAAATCTTGGAAATTTATGATTTACTATTCCAGCAAAAGCATTAAATAGAAATTTCCTTCACATTTTGACAAACGAGAAAAAGAACTGAAATAGAGTTGCAGATGACTTATTAATACAGCAAGTGAAATAACAAGAATCATATAAATGAAATTAGAAAAAATGGAAAGAATTAGCAGTAAAAAAAATAAAATCTCCAACCAAAAGACGAGCGAAAATAAAAACAAAATTCTGCACATTATGAATGGACATTTGAAACAATTTTCCAACAAACAAAAGATAAAAGGAATGAGTAATAAAAATTAAAAGAAGGATATCAATGAGCACCATGGGTAAATAAATAGCACATAAATGCAAAACTACATAAGTTTTGTTTCCCCTAATTACATGCACACCTTTCTGAATCTGTTCTCACGAGTATTATATGCAAGAATAAGCTGATTATTTCATACACAACCATCATCAGAGATGCAACTTGGTATATTCACATGCCATGGGAATATAGGTTTATGAGTCATACACTAGGCTCACCAGGTTGTCTCCTCGAGTGGAAGATTACGACTATAGAAAGGAAATTCAACGAGGAAAATTGCTTTGAACCATGAAGGCAACTTCCCATAAACTGCAGTGGGCAGTGGAATGAGAGGGCTGAAACGGAATATGAAAAGTTCAGCTAGTTTATCCTCAAAAGTTTATTCAAAACAAAACTAAGTAGAGGAAAAGACAAACTTAACCTAGTTTTCCTCTTATACTCCCTGTAAGAAGCCACATTGCCAAATTTCTTGTCAGCAGATTCCTGTTCATGTAATGTTGTACACATTAGGAATTTTGCGAGATGGTGATGGACTTTAACAGGAAAGATTAGTCGAAGAGAAAGCAAACCTCCAGCAATGGTATGCCACTGACAAAAAGAAGCAACAATGTGAGAAAGATTGGCCCGAGGACTACAAGCCACTCAGTACCTTTGAGAACAGGTGTAGAAGCCACAAAGATTCCCCACCAGAGAAAAATCTGCACACAAAATTCAGAAACGGTTATCTTGATAAAGTGAATGGCAGAAAGATGCTTTGTGCTTTTGTTAATGTACCAGTAGAAGACAGACATCTAGCTAAACTCCAATAATCAAAGGAAAACTTCAGATCATTTTAAAACTAAATGAAAATACATAAATATTTGAATATGAACAAAGTATAGCAGTCCTTTAGAGCCGCTAGTACAAGAAATGTGAAGGTTCATATCTTACAAGTACTTCTTATTATTCAAATCAAGCAGCTAACATGATTCTATGATCCTTGCATTAACTAAGTTCAAAGAAGCAAGCGTATATAAATAGCAAAAACTGCAGTTGACTTTATTGCCAAACTCAGCCACATAGCAATAAGATAGTGAAGTAATAGACGGAGCATTTATTGATAACCGCAAAGTCTATGCCTCATAATGCAGCCAGTAAGCATTGAAATAGATGCCATTAATTTATTAATTCACGAAGTGCAACTTTTGAGTTGTTGCATGAGCAGCACCACTCGATTCAAGTTTGTGAGATGCATTAGACGGTCAAATGTAGCACTACTTCCAAAATAGTGGCAACAGTGCAAACCTCGCCAAAATAATTAGGATGACGAGAGTATTTCCATAGTCCAATATTGCACCATTTCCCTCTATTTTCTCGAGAATTCTTAAATGTCAGCTTTTGCTGATCAGCAATAGCTTCAATTGAAACCCCCACAACCCACATAATCCATCCAATGATATCCGCAGCCTGAAAAGATGGATTCCTGTCACTTGCATTAACCACCGTTACAGGTAGACTAACTGTCCAAACCCAGACAGCCTGCAGAGAAGAAGTAGATCAAAATAACAGAAACATTATATTTCAGATATGTAATTACATCAACACCGAGCATCAAGACAGTTGCAGTAAACTTAAATGAGAAATTGAACAATGCTCAAAACCTGAAATATCCAGAAAATTACTAATTTCCCCAATTTAGCACGCATTTCATCGAAGCGTCTATCCTCCCCCCACTGCAGAATCCTGTTTAGAACCATAAATTGAACTATTAAAAAAAATTCAGTAATATCTATTCAACCCATTCATAATATAAAATAGGCGCACTCCTATGAACGTGGAAAACATACTAGATTAGTTGAGTCAAATTGGAATTAATTCCTAACTCATCCATAACTGGTTACTGAAAACAATAATTAAATTTATTTTTTTTTTCTAATTCACATACACAAATACAAGCATTCATGTACATATATAATTTTCAATCTAGACTGAAAAACTTCAATGTTACCCTTCCAGCTCCTTAGAAATGAATACTCAATGAAATGCCTCATAAAAAACAAAGGCTCCAACTAATGCTGAACCAACTTTATACATATCAAGATATGGTTACTAGCTTCAGCGCACATCAGTTCTAAGAGTAGCTTTTCTTTAGCATTTTCTTTTCCATGAGAATATTGTGAGAAAAAATTGGTTTACAATGCTTTCAAAAAATATATGCTCTTCAAGTCACACTTAAGACTAGGTAACTTCCAAAAGTACCTCAGATCTCTAAATTGATCTCTTGACAAACCTTTGAGTAAGAGAAGGCACAACTCACATGACTAGCAATAATGTGAATGAATTAGGAAGCTTGGAATCTATTGACCTCAAACACACATAATAATGTAAATGTATAAGGAAGCTAGCCATCTATTGACTTCAAAAACTCACATGCTAAATAATCCAACATACAATGCACATACACCAATCTTGCAAATCAATCACACTTCATCAATTGTGACACAATCAGAATTCTATAAAGTATGGAAATAGTATTCACACAATGCCACATCATGCATACCTCATTAATAGAAACAATCCCAAGCGAAGACCCCATATTACTACAAGTGCACTTAAGACTACCTGAAAAATGGAACAGCGAAATCATGAATAGGAAATAAAACAAAGAGACATAGTAGGATCCATATATAACAAAGCAAACTCAATTCAAACCAGACCTTATAACAATCAAAGGTCTTATTCTACTGTTATTGATACTTTGCCCTTCAGATATCCAATCCACTGTACTTCGTTTCTACCACCACAAATTCATGTCTTTTAAAAACATTTCCATCAATGTATAACCAAAACCAGGTAGCAATTTAGGACTTAAATCCTAATGAAATTAACAAAAGAAAAAAAATTCAGAAGCTTATGTTTATCAGCAATGCTTTAGAATCAAATCTCTAAAATGTATAAAACTACCGTTGAACATGCATGGACATTCTTATTTTAAGAATATAAATTAAAAATGTTAAGTATTTGAGTGTCGAGTGAAAGATCGAACAGCGCAATTAAATAGAGGTAAAAACCCTAAAAATTTTTCTTCACAAGATAATATATCATCAATGTCCAAGGGTAAAAACAACTTGGATTTAAAGGCTAGAAACGAATTTTTCTTGTATTCTATGCAGTCAAACCTTAAAATGTTAGCAAAATTGAACATAGCAGACAAAGGTTATGATGTTGTTGACATAGGAAAGGACTATGGAGTTTGAGAAATTCAACTTTATGTGGCTCTCTGGACCATAGAAGTTAAGCCAAGCCTAGACATCAGCCGGTAGGAGACTACAACCCAAATCTTATAAAATCCCGAAATATGAGAAAGCCCCAGAAAGATAATATAAATAAACCATCAGCAGAAAGACATTTACCTGCCTGAAATGCCATGTCCCTTTAGAAACCAGAGTCACCACGGCAAGTATAACAAAATTGGTGCTTCCTGAAATAACAAAAACCAACAGAAGTAATCTATGTCAATTACATTATGGCAGAAACGATAATATCATTTATTCATCCAAATTCTGCCATTTTCAGCTATCCATTAACAGAATTCTCAAAAAAAAAAAAAAAAAAAAAGGATTTCTTAGTAACCCATCAACAGAAGAAAACATGAGAATTCAATTCTAAAAAAGCATACTGAAAATAACTAAAAAAAGGTAGAATCTGGGAAGAAGAAATATAGAGAGAGCTATACCAGCAAAGTCAGTGACTTTATCAAACTTGAGAAGAGCAGTGACTATAAAAAATAGCAACTGATATCCCACCTACCCAAAAAACGAACACAACAATAAAAATAAAGAATTTTGGAACAGAGAAAGAGAGAGAGAGGGAGAGAGAATTACAGTGATGATGGCAGTGAGCGCAAGAAAATGGGAGTCAATAATAGTGCCCATTTTCGGATAGGATAGCGCGCTATAATACACTGTAGTATATATAGTCGTGTATTGTGGTTGTATTTCTAGAAGCAAGACTTATTCTTGGGATAGTTATAGTGGTTTGAAGTTCATTCTTCATTGCTGTGCTTGCGCCGAATGCGTTGTACGCCCACTGAATAAACGTTTATGCATTCTTCACCACACATTCGCTATGTGAATGATAACAGCGGTTATCCGTGAAGATGACATTGGCCATGGTTGAGCCATAGTTATACATACTACTTCCAATTTAAGGACTGCAGGAAAACTTGACTACAATTTTACGAAAATGGATACATATTTATAAGCTGTATAAAAAAAATGAATTCTTGTTCAAAATACTATTTTAATGGTAATAAAAAAATCTAAAATTTTACATAAATTTTTAATTTTAAAAATAATAAATATTATAATTGGAACTCATTTCAATTTTAATTTATTTTTCATTGAATGAGAAGAAAATTTATTTTATTTTTATGCAACATTTGACTAAAAAATAGACTAGTAAAAATTTTATTTTTATATAAAATTTAATATCTTAACGAACGATGATTTTTGAATTAAATTTTTTTATTGAAAATTATCTGTTACATTATATATATATATACAAGGTTAGATTTTATAAAAAATATTTCATAATCTTTAGATCCATTAATTTTAAATTAAAAATCCTCAATTCTTGATGTCACGGTAATCTCTAGTTATTGATGACGTGGATAGAAATAATTTTAATTTGATTTAATATTTATTTTGCTTTCTGAATATTACATATGACTATTATGCAATGAAACTGATGCACAGCATAAGATTCAAGGTATGTACATTACGGTAACATGTCCCAAAATCACTGCCCAATTTATGGCATTTTACCGTTTGCCATCTGATTGTAGCCATAGCCCTATAATGTGGGAGACGAAATTTCCTAGATTTATTAGATTTCCAAACCAAATAAAAAATCAGACCAAAATAAGTATTAAATCAAAAATATAGAAAGGCACTAATACTGAAACCGAACTAATATTAACTTGAAATCAGTTTGATTTCAGTTCTCCTTTAAGAACCAAAATGAGAACTAAACCGAAATGAAACAAAACCAAACTGAACTGAAGAACCAATTATAGATATATAAGATTTATATTAATTTAATACATGTATATTTTATATATTTAAATAAAATATAGAATTAGATATTATAAATATATTATATATTTATACACTTGAATATTTCTTAATATAATTCTTATAATTATAAAATTATTTTTTTTATTAATTTTATGCTATAATATATTCTAGAATATTTAAAAGAATAGTTCATATGAATAAAATGAATCAAAATAATTATAACTATAAAATTTTAAAAAACAAACCAAAATCGAATCGAAAATAAAGAATTATAAAAAATTGAAGACCGAGCATTTTGAGTTCAATTTGATTCCAATTCTTCAAGCAATCGGTCCATATCCAAATCCTTCCATTTTTGAGAGAACAATACTTCAGTCCAATTCTATGGTTTTTCAAAAGAAAAAATATACAAATTATTTATTTTTTTGAAAAAAAATTATTTATATTATCACTAATTTATTCAAGAAAAATCTTATCTACATTAAGTGTTTATAATGCTGCTTTTAATGTGTTTAATATTTCCCAAGCCTTTCATTTCAATAAGCTGATTATCAGTTGAAGACAACCTTAAAAATATGATGGAAATTACAAAAAGTTGATACATTCTTAAAAAAAAAAACATATAAATAATTACATCAATTTTTTTGAAATAAACACCACCCTGAAAAGCTTAGGAAGCACATAAGCTATATACAAAGAATAATATTAAAGACACAAGGGTGTCAACCAGTGCTGCCAGAGAGATCTCCAGAAAGAGCACTTCCATAAGATGCTGATCCTGTTTGTGAAGTGGCAGCTGCACGCGCTTTGCGAATCTGTCTTATTCTAAAAACATCTCTAGGGAGTGGCTGGCTTTGGACGGTTGAAGTTTCATCCTCCTCTTGCCCTATAATAACATCAAAATGAAATCTTCACAAAAGAAAAAGAAAAAGGTTGCCATCCAATTATAACGATTAAATATATAATTCTAGTAGTTTAGTGAGCTCATTTTGAAATGGAGAACAAACAAACAAATATAAAGCTTGCACTAGAATGCTTCAGTGTTACGTGGATATCCGATGGAAACTAAATAGGGTCTCTATACCTCTCCTCAACAACCTAATCATGTGGCAGTACCAAAAGGTTATATCAAGCATGGCAACTCCAAATAAGTTGATGCGCAACGCATGGCTGGCCAAGGTTGCACTGAGATGTCAATAGAAATGCTGAAGACGAGTAAAGAATAAATTGATTTTATACATAGTAGGTCAGCACAGTATCACGTCAACCTTCAAAATTTCAAGCATTTCATACCCAACAAGCATTACCTATTGCACAGTGACCGATATGTATGACATGATCTCAAAATAGAACTGAGCATAGTTTTATATAAGAGGAAAACATACTCTCTAAGTCTTTCCTTTTTCCAGATTGTTCATTCCTTGACTGTTTGAAAGAACTACTAGGGACAGGACGAGACTTGCTTGAACCAGAAAGGTCACTTGTAGCAGGAGCAGGAGCAGTAGCAGCTTGCACTGGAGCAGGGGAAGTACCTAACTTTCCCAGATGCCCATTTGGTACGTCACTCTGCAAACAAATTGATAACACGATATCCACGTTCGGTGTTGGACCTAGAAACATTCAAGGACATTGTTAGGAGCCAAGCACAAAATTATTTCAGCAACAGCACTTTGTAATTAGGGTGATGTAGTACCAAGAACAAGAATCAATATACAAAATAAAATATAATAGATCCCAAATTTGATTTAATTGATAATCATTGAATACAAAACTGGTGTAGGCACCAAGCTTTCCATATTAAATACTCAAAATTCCATAATCAATAATGTGTGAAAACAAGAAGTTACATTGATATATAGAGTTTTTAAGTAGTCCTACTCATACTAGGAGTAAAAATCCCAGCTATGGAAATTCTAAACCAATAACTAAAGAGGATAGTAAACAACTTCTAAACATCCCTAATCACAATAAAATTCCAAAATAATAATAAACCTTAATCCTCCTATTTCAAATTCACAACAAAAATAGGAATTCCATATTAAGACAAATTAAAATAACTCCTACAATGTACTAAATGGAAGTCTTCAATAGATTTCATGCATAATTAAATCATTGCATATCTGATAACAGAAGTCCACAGTTTTGTAGTCTAAAAAAATCTCAATTTGAACAGTTTTTAGAATGCAAATCTATTAAAATCTCAATTCGAACTAAATTCATTGGACGTTTGAAATGAATTAAGACTTTGTGCATAACAGGCATTCAAGTGTGAGAGTTTACCTTCAACTGTAGGCAAGTTTGCTAAAAATGATACCAATACAGGTGGAGTTGCTTTCAATATTTCATCAAATGCATTGGTTGCTCCAGATCCTACCAACCCAATGATGGGATTAGACAAGTTAGGAGCAGTGCCAAACCCAGGAGCTATTCTGCTTGGAGAAATTCCAGCCTCTACTGTCAAACAAAAGTATACCGGTAAACAAACAATTATGAGTGAATCTAATGGTTTGTAATGTAACATCTTTTTATAATACAGCAACTGCATTATGAGGCAATTGAATTGAAACAATTAATTTTACTGAAAAATGAATTTTTAACTATTTTCACTAAGGCCATTTATTAAATTTTTGTTTCACAAAAATACTCAAAGCAAGGAAGTCGCAGGGTATAAATCCAACAGCTTTCTTGCCAGAAATTGCTACATGGCTTATCTCATTATTCTTTTTGGCACCTTAAGATTAAAAATAGTCTCATTTTTTTTTTTCACATTAACTCTTATTGCCATTCACTTATTTAACTATTTCAAAAGTTTGAGAGACGAAAAAGTATATGTATCTGACAAGTGGCCTCCCTAATAATCTTAAGTGTCAAGAAAAACAAAGTAAAACAGTCCGCGTGAGATTTCTCATCAAAACATGCTCAGATTTATTCTATATGATCTTTATGAAATTTTGCAAACATAAAGTGATTTTTATGCAACAAAATATAAATAAATGACTATTGAGAATATGTTGGAAACCAAATGAGTTTTACTAAAATAAACCTGTTGAGAATACTTAGTCATGACCCAACTCTATTTTCTAAGGAAAATTATCAACAGTCTCACATCAAACTGCATCTCATGTCCAAATTCTGGATACAAAGAAGCATATACAAAAAAAAGCTATATATTAGATGCCATCATGTCGATAACACCGGTGGCAAACTGTCTGGTAAAAAAGTGCACTCAGCAATTTACATAAAATTTAAGAATATAAACACATGCACATACACGAATATAGTCCTGTAAATAATTAATGAAATTCAATAAGCCATAATACACTAAAACTCTTCTGCATGCACTGATCTTGGAGTGAGGCCAAAGTTCTGAACTTGTAGTCAAAGAAAGGTAAAAGGTTTCAACAAATGTAGATAGGAGTAGAGAGCAAGCAGGCCAGGGAACAAGATGTAGGAAACAGAAACTTAGATAACAAATTTATAGTGGATTATAAAATTTCATTAATTTTATTCAATCTGTGCTTTATATGCCAAATACATTTTATGCCTACTCTAGGTCCTGAACAGAATCGTTGTCCAGAGATCTTACCGTCACCAAGATTCCACTATCCCTGTAGTAATATCAGAAAATTCATAGTGCTCTATAACATACTTTAGGATATTGGAATGTAATGAGCAACCTTAGATTAATTAAAATTTCAGCAAGCAAACTACATAAAAGTAACAGGGAGAATGGTCTCATTCAAATCAAAACATGGAGACATTGCTGAGGAGAACTATGATAAAACCAAAGTTCCATACCTTGTTTTTGCCTTGGTTGATAAATCACCATACGAGAAGTATCTGGATAAACAATGTTTCCAGATACAGCTGAATTGTTTATCAGACCTGTGCTAGCCTTATCTGCATATATGGACAGCAGAAGAAATTAAGCCACTAATGGAAAAAATTAAAAGAAAAATATAGAAAAAGATTTAAGAGTAACTATAAACGGTTTCAAAGAACTAAATTGCAATTAGTACCTATAATCCCAAGTCCATTAGTAATAGCAGACTTCTCCATTTTCTTATAGATATTTTTAGCAACCCACTGAAAAACAACCGCATCAAAGTTTCAAAACCAACATACCAATGACAGATTTCTTTAACTGAAAAGGCATTTAAGCAATGTTACAAATGCCTCGGACTCAAAGCAATAAAAAGATTCTTTTTTGCAGTATTTTGGCCTTATTGTTCCAGAAACACTTTTCGCTACTTCTTGCCAAAGCATCCAAGAAAATGCATTGTGAAAAGCATTTGTAACCGTTGCTGAAGAAATGCCAGATTGAATGTTGAGCTTTTATAGTATATGGTTGTTGTTTTTTTTTTTTTGGAGGGGGGTCAAAATCAAGCTTTCTTTAAGTTCATAATAAAACAATTATATCAAGCCTGTTTTTATAATATTATAACTAGTCAATAATCTACGTGTTGCATAGGCTATAATATTCATTACAATATGTATATGATTAAGTAAACAATATTTCTTGTCCTAAATAAATAATATATGCATATTATTTTTTAGCTTTGTTTTTTATTTCCATTTATATTTTTCAATTAGAAAATTTACATGGCAAACTAATACATCTCCTAATCACTTATGTATTAAACAATTTAACTTAATAATTAGCAAACTTTTGCCTTAAACAAATTTTGATAACAGAATATATATATATATTGTGGTTTCTTCAAACTAGGAAAAACGAGCCTAATGATATCATATGATACTTCAAATTTCAATTGTCTGTACACCTAATGATATCAGATGATGTTTAAATTTCAATTGTCTATACTGTCTGCGAACTTCAGTAATTAAAGAACTTTCTGGGTTGTTATGATGCCTAAGGAAGTCACAACACTCAGAGACCATATCCAACATCTATGGTGCAATATGCAATGAACAGAAAAGCAATTCTGATTGGCACTTCTGGGCAGTTTGCCCATGGTGCTACAAGTGTAAACACTAGTGCACCATGTAGGAGCATTTTCTCATGACTAGTGATATTGTCAACTGATGGGAGCTACTAGTGCTGCATGGGGAGTGAACTCGGATGAAAATCACTGTGTGACGGCCTTCACTGGTTAAGGGGCACACTGTAAACAAAGAACAACTGCTGTAACATGATAGCAGGCTTAGGTCTATGGATGCAAGTTTATACAATTTGAAACACCAAAAACCCAGCACCAAAAATTTCTAGCTGAAGTTTTTGGAAACCTTGAACAACAAATATCTAAAGGATCTCCAAATGCACTACAAATGTGGGATGTCACCCTCATCTAGTTATTAGCTTTGGTTAGTCACTTTTGGACTGAGATATCATCTAATTCTAGATGCATTCAAGT
Organism: Omphalea diandra; assembly: GCA_949677035.1. Taxonomy (NCBI): domain Eukaryota; kingdom Viridiplantae; phylum Streptophyta; class Magnoliopsida; order Malpighiales; family Euphorbiaceae; genus Omphalea; species Omphalea diandra. The sequence continues at coordinate 657 of CATIWR010096264.1, read as the reverse complement.
AATGTTTCTTTGCAAAATATTCAATACTTCATAATGAAAATTAACCATGACCATCCCACAGCAAAATGAAATTCGACTAACATGTAAAATCATAGCTCAATTTACTGATGTTTCCCAGAAGACTATGCAACCCAAGTTCCTGAAGTATGATTTTCCTTGTTTTATGTCAGCCTAAAAGCACACACTACAAACTTCAATCCTACTCTCCTGTTGTATCCTTCAGCCAGCTAAAAGAAACCCTGAAAAATATTTCTTTCCTTGCTGTTCAAAGAGGTTATCTTGGACCAAGATACTGTATTGCCCAGAGATACATTCTAGCCCCTAAACTCATAGCTAAAAGTCATGTAAGCATCTCAATTTCAATTGCATTTTGTTTGTTAAAGGTTTGTCTATGGCTTTGTAGTTGCACCTTAACCAAAAAACTTCACAATCTATGGTGGCTTGCTTTAGAGAGTTCGACTAATGACAAGATAGACAACAGTTGAATTTTGAGGACTTGTCTTCAAGATTTCAACTTATGATGAATAGAGTGGGTTTGGAAGAAACATGAAAGGCAGAGGATGATAGGTCTCACCTGTAATTTTTATCTTTTCTTTACAGTTTTTGCTAAGAACGTAACAGATTTGAACAGCCAAGTTAGTGGTGTTAAATATTCAA